>VZRO01006318.1:793784-1046921 GCA_013397915.1 Daphoenositta chrysoptera
AGGCGAGGCTGCTTTTGCACCCTGTGGAACTTTGCTGTTGATTTTGCTCTTAAGGTGATGGAGATGGGTAGGTGGTGGTCTGTGGCAGAGCTGATGTCGAGCTGGTTGATTTTTTCCCCCTCTTTTACTATTATTATTTTTGTATTTACGGAGCTTACTTCCTCTCCTTGTTTGCAGGCAGGGTGGCAAATGGCGAGCTCGGGTGGTCTCCTCATGAGAGGTCTGGCTTCCGCAGCCCCTCAGTGCGAGGGCAGAGGCGGGGGATGGCTCCCCGTGCCGCCGAGCACAAGCCCCGGGCTGAGAGAACACCCGGGATTTACTTAGCCAGACGTGCAGCCCCCCTTTCCCTCTCCCAGCCCTCTCTGAATTCTTGCTTTACAAATCTGCATTTCCAATACACTGGGAAAAAATAAATAAAAGCAACCCACAAGACTTGTCTCTCATAACAAGCCGGCTTTATCTTGGCTTACAACTCAGTTGTGCGTTGCTGTAAAGTCCTTCTGGAAGGCATGCCACTGCCTCTAACAAGCCAAGCTCTCTGAGCTCTGAAGAGAGACCCCAGTGAGAGAATCCAGCCCCCCCGCTCCCTCTTTTTTAACAGCACGCAGCCAGTCTCTTGTGTGAGCTCTGGCAAAGATCAGTTCAGTCTCACTGACTATGGGTAAGTCTTTGTAGGTCACTTTTTAATGATGTATTTCTTTAATGGAAACAATTCCTCCNGGGGACGCCACGCTGATGCCGGCGGGGGCGGCTCCGGGAGCACCTCCGAGTTGCATTTTCTTTGGGGCGGGGGGGACGGAGGATCCCTTCTCCGCGCTGCGCTTGCGGGTTTCCTTCCTCTCAGGGCACGGGGAAGCAGGGAGAAGGGCGGCCGGGCTGCCGCGCCGGGGGTCTCGTTCCCTGGGTGCCGGGGGCTGCCCGCTCCCGCCGCCGGCNCCGGGATTTACTTTAGCCAGACGTGCAGCCCCCCTTTCCCTCTCCCAGCCCTCTCTGAATTCTTGCTTTACAAATCTGCATTTCCAATACACTGGGAAAAAATAAATAAAAGCAACCCACAAGACTTGTCTCTCATAACAAGCCGGCTTTATCTTGGCTTACAACTCAGTTGTGCGTTGCTGTAAAGTCCTTCTGGAAGGCATGCCACTGCCTCTAACAAGCCAAGCTCTCTGAGCTCTGAAGAGAGACCCCAGTGAGAGAATCCAGCCCCCCCGCTCCCTCTTTTTTAACAGCACGCAGCCAGTCTCTTGTGTGAGCTCTGGCAAAGATCAGTTCAGTCTCACTGACTATGGGTAAGTCTTTGTAGGTCACTTTTTAATGATGTATTTCTTTAATGGAAACAATTCCTCCTTTCTCCTTGAGGACTGGGATGTTAATTTGAGTTTGGATCTGTTTTGTAAAATAACTGTTTTAAAAAGAGAGTGTTTAGCTTCCTTTATTTTTTTCTTTTTTCCTCTCGGTATATGTGTTTTCTCCCAGTCTGCATATCCAGACAAAAATCGTATGACCCTTGAAAGGCTGGAAAGATGAGGAGTACAATGAGTTTGTGGTACAGAAACCTGGTCAGGGCATACCATTTAATTCTTTAAAACAGGTAATCTGCTTCTAGCTGAACTTTTATTATTTCACTTCAGTGTGTTTGCTGCTGAATAGCTGTCAGTTGCTGTAGAATGGACTCACTGCTTAGGTCTGTAGCAAGAGGGACAGAGCTTAAAACCAGGTTTGCTTAAATGTGCTTTAGAGGGTTGCCTGTTGTATTTTTTCATACACTTCAGTGAACTTGAATTTGACAGAGTTGCTGCTATTAGATCTTCAGTATAACTTACTGATGTTTTTGTCTTTTTCACTCAGAGAGGGACTGAAGAAGCTGTGTACAAAAGAAAGCACAGATGCAGACATACACTAAGATGAAGGCATCCTTTTAAGCCAAAATGGTACACTACTTCTATTTGTTCTCTTACTTAACTACACAAAAGGGAAATCTAGTGTCTTCCTTCCTCTCCCCATGCCTACCTCTTCAAACTATCGAACAACAGGAACATTAATTCACAGTTGTCGCTGAGTGCAGCCCAGAGCAGTGTCTCGTGGAATCAGCACGCTGCGAACTTGGACGGTGACTAATAGTTTTCATATTGTCCTTACCCATTCTTCCTTCAGTCCACTACCCTGGGCTGATTTCATGTCTTGTGCAGCCAGAACTGTTTCTTTGGATGTGAGATTGCTGTTACTGATGGCTCAAGCAGAGCTGGATTAATATTGTTATATTTGCAAGGATAAATAAAAAGCAGGATTAAAAATTAGTCCTACTGCCCCCCCTCCACTTGGGTTTTCTCTTTATTGGTTCCTTGCCATAGCTTTAAACCATATTTCAGCATTCTGTGTTGTGAATGTTGAGCTCATGTGGCACCTAATGTAAAAATGATGGGAACTCAAGTGCCATGGTTCAGATCTGTTTTCCTGCCTTTGAATATTGGCAGTGGAGACTGGGGGAGGCATCTATATGGATCTATAAATATATTTTACTTCAGCAAATCTCCTGAGATTAAATGAGATTAAACAAGATAAAGTATCCATGTGACGTACCCTTTAAATAATACACCCACATGGATGTGCACAAAAGACCTCTGTCTGGGAGAGCAGAGTTGTTGGAGAGGTTTATTGAGATGAATGGTATAAATAAAATGCGTATAAGGGGGGTTCTGGGAAAGAAGCATTTGCAATCGAGGTGCAATTTAATTAGGAGTCAAGGTGCTTTTTGCCTGCTACCTGAAGAGGCTTGTTATATAAATTGGCATTTGTTGTAATGACTGAAGTGTGTCTGAAACCCTCTCCTCATTAGCTGATCCCATTCTTTCAGCCTTGTTTGTTGCAATGAGACAAGGCTGGCCTGATGGGGAAGGCAATTCAGCAGACTGTCAAGAGGCAACTTTTATCAGCTTTTTGTGGTAGCCCATTTCCCAGACTGCATGTGCTTTTCAGTCCTGGTGTGTTAATGCTGCTGGTCAAGATGAGGAGCCAACTGTAATTGATCTCTAGGAAATGTCAGAATTGGGGAGGAGGAATGAGGGGGTAAGGAGATGGGGACTTGCCCTTCGAGGCTTGGAGTTGCCAACCCCTAAAGACTATAAGTTAAACTGAGGGGGGAGGATTGGGGGGTGGAGTGGCATTCAAAGGGAAAAGTATGCCTCTTGCTTTCCACTCCACCTTCTAGATTTCAGGACTTGGGTAGCTCTGGTTCGGTGTGCACAATGCTTCTGCTGTGCTTGCTCCATGTGCAGTGTATAATTAACACTTCTGGGTTGTCTTGCAATTAGCACAGTTCCACTGATCAGCAGCAGCCTTTCAGGCAGAGTAAGAAAGTGGAATTTTTGTGCCCTGCCTCCCATAACTCACCTGCAGAAAAGGCATTTCAGGAATGGGTATCACAGTGTGTGATGAGGGGCTACACATACAGCAAGGTGATGGAAAGGGAATGAAAGGAAGCGTGTAGGCTGGGCAGCAAGGAAAGCTGCCTTGGCACCATGATCAGAGGGACTGGATGGGCTGCACTTGAAACTGGTAGTCCTGCCCTGGCCTCAGAGGTGGGGAATAAATGACCTGTTCAGGATCTTTCTTTTAAGAGACACCATCACACTGAATCACCCCTGAGATGCCACTACAGACAGCAAAAAAACCAACCTAGTGGAAGACTGTTTCCTTGTGTCTGTGATGGAGGAGTGTCATAATAAAACACATCCTGTGTCTAGGCTATAAACATCCACACTTTTTCATTTCATGTACACATGGCATGATTTGTTTCCTGCTCCTTTTACCTGTTTTTTTTTTTAAAGTAAAAACACTTTTCCTAGAGTTTTTTTAATGTAGACTGACTTACACCCTCTTGCAACCTCTGTGTGTGTGCATGTCCTCTGCTGACAGTTTCTAGGGCACAGGCACTCACTCTAATGTCACCTGGAGCCTGGTGATCTGGATCCATCCCTCTCACGTGCCTCTGCTTAGAGCTGTTTTGCCAGCAGTAACAGAGGGCCAGGACATGGAGCCCTTCATCTACCTTGCTGTCATCTCAGTGCACCCTGTGTCTTCAGAAATGGCTGAAGAGATTGCTGGCTAAAGGAGTGATGGAGCTGGCTCCTGTGAGCCATTTCTTGGCTGATTCTCTTTGGAAAATACCATGCTTGAAAACAGTGTCCCTCCAAACCAAATATGTGTGTGTGTACATATATACATGGATGTACACACATCCTTTATGCTCAGTCATTTCTCTTTGTTGCCCAGCTTTTAAATCTGTGGTGGCCTAGGCTGTATACAGCCTTTTGAGGAATGAGTTTTCTAAGTGGAGTGCCACAGAAATAGTCTCACCAGTGGGCTGGGCTGGTCCAAGGTTTGCATAGTTCTTGATCAGCTCTTTAAGGTCAAGGCATTAAATCTGTCCAGCCCACTGCTTCAGAATGCCTTGCTGTTCTTCAGTTGTAATGTGTCAGATTCACTCTTCTGTGACACTAGAGCCTCTGGTTTTAGGTCAGGTCAGTAGCTTCACACACCAGATAAGCCCTCAATTGACTTTAATATGCAATACCAGAAAACTGACATTATCCTCTTGACAGGTTGTTTGCAACTTGCTGGATGAAGTCAAAATATTTCACTATAGGTGTCATCAGAAACCACCATCCTATGCTAATTTTTGAGGGAACATGAAGACAGATGTTGAATAATTTGACATGAGCAGCACAGCTTTTAAAATTATCACCGTGTCAGGTTCGCACTGGAGTTTTTGAAAAATATATATATGATTTCAGATGAGTTTGAAAGAGGGGGAGGTAGGTGTAGTAAGTGATTCCCAATAAGTGGAAGATGCAGCAGAAGATGGCCCTGGAGGTTCAAGACAGTAATTCAGTAGTGGCAGTAAGGGGTGCTGTGCTGCTGAGGCTGCCATTCTTATTTTAAAGGAAAGATAGAAATGATTTCCATGCTGGTAACTCAGGGATCTTGTGACACTTCCCATCAAGCAAATGCCCTACTGTTTTGCCTGTGTTTTGATGAGTTACTGCTATTCTGCTTGCTTGAATAGTGCAGTTTCAGGCTTCCAGTCCCTCCCTCCATACACACTGTGCTCTCTTGGTTCATTAAACATAGTCTATTAGCATTAAGCTAAGAACCATGCCTGCATGGCTATGGCTTGTTATGAGGAGGGCAGAGTTGGGTGGGGGTGGGGAAAAATTGCCTTCTGCCCAGTGCCAATGTGCTGACAAAAGCTATAGAGAGAGATGCATTTCTACTAGTGAAAGGCAGCTTGGGGTGGAAGGTGTTTCTTACTTCCTTCATGGAAATATCCCAAACCCTGCCTGAAAAAGGCTTCTTTAGTTGGCACAAGGTAAGTCCACAGGCAAATGGTTTGCCTGTGTAGCTCTGGAGAGACAGTTCATTGGTGAAGTTCCCATCAGGACAGGTGAGATGTTGGTATTTGTTGTGCAGAGGGGTGGCTGTGTTGTGTCACCAGAAGGGGCTGTGTTTTGCTGTGGGGAAGATGAGCCTTTTAGGGAAGAGGCAGAGGATAATGTGGGTTTGTTCTTGGAAAGGCTGTGCATACCCACATCTGGCGATACAATATGTGGTTTTTTAGGTCATACCTGGTAGCCCAGATCTTAGGTACACTGAAACTGTTAAGAAAACTTGGGGACCATTTCTGCTCTCAAGCACTCAAGATGAACACATCAAGTGCCTGTGTCCCTGACACTTTTTGCTGATTGTCATCCTCTGGTGTGGCACAGGTTTAAATTCAAAAGGGGAAAATGTGCCAGTGTCCTCTGGGCCTGTGGAGGAAAGGGGAGAGCTATGGCACTGACACCGCACAGCAGAATGCTGACTGGGAAAGGCCTTCAGGATCCACCAGAGACAGTGATGTGTTGAAAAGTGGAAAAGGAGTTTGTGTGTTTCATGTCTCTGTGTCCACTTTTAACTGGTGAGATCTCTGCTCTGATAGGATCCAAAGTACTCAGATTTGAAAAGAAAAAAAAGCTTTCATCTGCCCCTCATTTGGGGAAGGTGACTGAAGAAACACCAAAAGTTTGTTTCTTATAGCTAAGCACTTGCTTGCTGTTTAAAAGAAGAAATTAAATGTGTGATAATCCATGCAAGTACCGCAATAAAGAGCTAGGAAAGAGAAGTGGAGGCAGGAAAAGGAGATCCTGGGCTAAAGCTGATCTTGTCTCAACGAAGTTCGAGCGGGAGAAGGGCTGTTACCACCGGGTTAGCTGGGACAGCACACGATGGGCGGCAGAGCCTTTGTGCCCAGTGCCAGGTGTTTCTCGGAACGAAGGTTTAGACTCCCGCTTCTTTGTGACTTCTGCCCAGGCAGAGCGCGCCGCCGCAGGGCTCCTGCTTCCCCTCCCACCCGAGGAAAAGGCTGCCCGTCCTCCCCGTCCTGCCGGCGGGCTGCTCTGGGTGCCAGCGGTGCCAGCGGAGCGCATCTGGGCGGGGCCGCGCCGCCGCCGCTGCCCGGCAGAGGAGGCGTTGGGCGGCCCCGGGGTGGGGAGGGGGTGCCCGGGGAGCGGCCCTTCCCCGGGAGAGGGGCCGGGACTTCCTCGGGACACGCTCCCGCTGTGGCAGCGCCCGCGGCCCGGCCGGACACGCGTGGGGCGGGCTGGGGCCGGCCCGGCTGCCGGGCTGGGCGGGGAGCGCCCGCAGCCGCTCGTTCTTCCCGCGGCCGCCTCGGCGCACCCCGGGCGGGACCCCGCTGCCCGCGCTCCCGGCGCTTCCCGGGCGCCTGGGTGGGAGCCAGCGCCCGGGATGGAGCTGCTGCCTCCAGGTTTGGGCGCTGGCTGCCTGCGTGCGGCTTTGCATCTGTCCCGGGTTTGTTTTAGGATCTGGAGCGCTGTCAAATTGTACCCAAGCACTACATAACCAACCCCCACCCCACCTTTTTTTTTTTACCATTTCCCCTTTTCTATTTATTTTCCTCTCTTTCCTTCCTCTCCCACTCTCTCCTGGATTATGAACGTGCTATTCTTCCATTCCTTCTTGTCCATTTCCAAACAAAGATTTTACAAAAAAATGAGTGCAGGCCTCTTAAATATTTCATTAGGTCTTCACTCCTTTTTTTTTTTTTTTTTTCTTTTCAAACATAACTGTGTCGTTGTGGTTTGGGGATTTTTTGTTTTGTTTTGGGTTTTTCTGTTTGTTTAGGCTTTTGTTTGGTTGGTTTTGGTAGGATTAAAGCAACCTGAACGGATATGAGGGAAGAGGGATACTCATGCGTGGCCTTGCTCTGGGAGAAGAAGAAAAGACTGCAAGGTGATGTCTGACTATCGGGCTCTGAAGTTCTCAGTTGAGGTCGTTAGTGCTGTGATATACCTACAGCCTTGGTTCTGTGATGCAGCAGAGCTGAGGGGGCCAGAGCAGAGGTATAGGATTGATGCTGGTGCTTTGGCCCGTGGAAAACATGGCTTAGGGACCCTAGCCTAGAGCAAGTGTCCCCTGAGCATTGTGGCTGCCTGAAGGGAGTTCTTTGCACCACTGTATTTGCCATGCTGTATCCAAGGTCAGCTTCTGGCTACTAAAGCTTTAGTTTTAATGCCCAAATACTGTGGCCCGTGGCTGGCAAAGGAGACACCTAAACTTAACCAAGGAAGTAGAGAGGCAGCTGAATCTAAAAGATTATTTCTTTCAATTTTCCACTTGTTCTTCTAGACCAGGCAATGTGCTTACTCCAGTGTGTGCTTGTGACTGTATTCCCAAGATAAACAGAGAGCTTTATGGTTCCAGTAGTGTTTGAACTCCTCTGAGAAAGATGCTCCTTCTGTAAAGCACGCAGTGTTCTCAGCGTTGTGCAAGCAAGGAACAGCCGTGTAGACACAGTTACATATTTCAGTGGTTGTGAATAGGGCAGGACAGCCCGCTGCAGACAGCTGTGGTGCTGGAGTGGCCTGGGGATTTGAAGTCACCAGCTCTGCTCTGTGAGCAGGTCACGGCTCTGTGCCGGGCTGCAGACCTCCAGGGAGAGGGTGCATTGAGGCAGCAAGCAAGGACCTCGAGCAGCTTTTATTGATCTGGCCAGCTTCTTGCTTTCTTGTGGCTCCTTTTTCACTCGTGCTGCAAATCACTCATGGCTGTTACCCTTTGCTTTAGCTTGCATAGGGGAGACACCACCGATGTGACTAAAAATCTGCCTGGCGGTGATGTGCTGGCTTGTGGTTTCTCTCCGCTGTGAGCCATAGTGTAGGACAAATGGCATGCAGATACTTTTGCTGGGTTCATGTAAATGGAAATGGCAGGGTGAGGATAGCAATTGACAAAGGTGCAGTAAGAACGGCAGTTTCTGAAGACAAATTAGCAAATGTTGCCCAAGGAAGAACCGACAAAACATTGAAAGCTAAAGTCAAGCTGTGAGAAAAGCTTTAGGATGTCTGCAGGTGGACATTTAATACAAGAGTAACTGCTTGCTATTGCTGCTTCTGTTTCAGAAGGAAATGGTCCTTCACTAATTAGCGTAAATTGTTTTAAAATAAATGTGGATGGGAATCTTGTGCATCTCTTGTGTGCCTTTGTGATGAAATAAAAGGAAAAACAAAGATGTGATTCAGACAGATGTTTGAGAAACGTGTCAAAATGGGTTTTGCTTACAAATACTGTTTCACCTTCTGGTGCTTGTTGCGTGCCTTGTGCAGTGGAAAAAGGCATTCATAGATTTAGAGTGAAGAATGAGTGTATTTTGCTAAGTTTAATAAATGGATTATTCTGATTTGGAGCATTCCTCAAAATAGCAGCAATGTGAGAAGTTGAGGCTCATAAAAGTAACCTGAGCAGCAGGAGCCAGCTGGGGATGGGAGACTGAACTCCTGTGCCAGTCAAGTGAATCCATCTGGGGTGTTAAGAATATTTAACTGGTAGGGGCATTTCTACTGCAGTTGATAGACCCTGAAGATCCCTCTCACAGTGTACATGTAGGATTTCTTGTGGGTTTACGTGTCTCCCACCACTTTAATATCCATGAACTTCCACCTTTACTATGCCTCTGTTGCCTACAGTAATTCCAGTCCGCATGTGGGGAAATGAGACGGAGATTAAGTGATTTGCCCATGGCAGAATGGAGAATCGAACATCAGCAAAGTTTTAACCATCCTTTTCTCTCAGGTAAAGTGCAGCTGGTATTAAGTGCAATCTCTGTGGCTGACAAATCCAAGGTAAATACATCCTTATTAAGAAGGCATAAGCCATTGAAAATTGGCTCTGATCCAGTTATCTCCAAATCAAGCTTTTTCAGTAAGAAAACAAAACCATGTTTTGTCTTTCACTACTAGTTTAGCTCATCTTTAACACAGGTTAGAATTTATTTTAGGACACCCTTTGGAGGTCTTCTAGAAGTTAAGCCTCACTGTACAGCACTGGGAGAGAGAGAAATCTTTCAGTTGTGGGTACATACATGGCTTTGCTGTGCTTGGATCTGCAGAAGGATCAGTTTTGGAAACTGTTGACTCATTCTGCAACAATTTAAATTATTTTGCTCTTGATCAAAGAAGCAGTATTTCTTGCTATGGAAAACTTCTGTCATGAATGGAGGAGGTTAAATGACTATTGATGATACCGGGGGAAAGACAGAAAGGCAGTGTTTGCCACGAAGGAGCAAAGATTTGGGATGGCAAGAAAAGCAGGTACACAATTAAGGACACCGCCTGGGACTAAGGAGAAGTTGTAATATCAAGGGCTATGGCTCTAAAATGCTGCTGGGTGCCAGAGCAGAGCACAGCTTTTGAAGAAGCAAGAGGGAAGTATGAATATTCCAACACATTTTGTCATTTTAAGTATGTGCTAAACCATATTCCTATTTTTCTTACAAGTATGAAGACAGAGAGAAGTTTCTAGTGTTTGTTTCCCAAATGCTAATGAAGACCAGAAGGACTTGGTGTCAGTGGTATTTATTTGACAGTTTGACTTACGGTGCACACACACACTACGCCTACGCAGAGGCAGGACTGTGACTTGTGGGTGCACTCTTGAGCTAGCTTTAAATTAGCAGTTTTGGTTACTGATTGCAGTGCAGCAGTAACAGCGTGGAGCTCAGCCTGGCCTGTGCTCCAGCCACTCAAGCAACATCCTGAGTGAGCCCTGTGGTGTGTGCTGAGCCCCTGTGCCTGGGGTCACCTGGCAGTGACATGCTGCGCTCGACCCCTCGATAAATGGGTTGTAGGGCACCTACACCAGGTTCGTGCTTGCTTTTGGGTTGCAGTGCAAACAAGCAGAGTTGACTCAACTGCTGCCTGTGCCACTGGGTGGGGAATCCTATTATCCAACTAGCTGGCTTATTGTGGGGTGCAGTTTGAAGCTTGATGGCTGCAGCAGTTTAGCTGCTGCAATCCCATAGCTGCAAACTCTAGTAAGACAAATGCCAGGGTTCTTCTTGATCTGTGGTGTCTTTCAAGCAAACATAGATGCAGGAGTGTAAACTGGCTTAATGCAGTGTTCTGTGGTGAAAGAGAACCTCTGAACAACAGGTCTGGAATTAATGTTTAGTTTTGAAAAGCTATTTCTGAATAACTCCTTGCATAGACAAGCCCTGCATTTAGCTGTGATTAAGTTTCTAAATTGTTTTTCAAAATGGGATAGTCAAGCTCCTGTACCATGTAGCTGCATCTGAAGACGTTACCCATAGAAACTAAGCTCCAGCTTTGGTTAAAATAGCACAATAATAGTTTGTGTTCTGGCTGGTCAAACGATAAGCAGCTCAGCACTTTCATCCTTATTTCAGCAGAAAAATGCAATTGACAGTAGAGAATGACTGTTTACTATGATGTGCATGATTAATACCATAAATCTTTCATGTTGGGATGTTGGGTGAGAGGCATGAATATCACTGCAACAAATTGAAAGAAGCAATTTGTTACATATTTGTGGTTGGTAATCAGGCTTGAAGCTCCATGTAGAAGGAGAAATTAGCCAAAGTGAATGTTAGTTATTGAAACCAGAAACCACTCTGGCATTTGCTAAGCCTTGGCAAAGATGCCATGCTGATTTTTGCAGATCACAATGAGCATATGTACCTACTTGTGGCTGATGGTTATTCCAAGTGGCCAGCAGTAGTGTGTGTGATACTTGACAAACAGTTCTGCTTCTCGGATTATTATGGAGACATTTTAAAGTATGTTTGCAGCATATGGCTTGCGTAAGGAGATGGTTTTAGATAGGAGACGTTGGGTAAAACACAGTAGATCAGCTGCTTATCACTCAGCTTCAGTTGGGTCAGCAGGGCATTTTGTGCAGACACTTAAAAGAGCAGTAGAGTAAAACGAGGAACCAGCCCTGCATCACAACACCACAAGCTTTCTTTCCTTGCATAGAACCGCATGCAGGAAAGCTCCATCAGAGCTGATACTTAATAGAAAGATCTTAATTTAAGAATTGCATTTGATTGTCTCAAAGCAAGTCTAGAGGAAGCAGTAAGTGAGGATGTTGGGGGGAGGAAACCATGCTTATGAGCTTTTTGCTTGTTAGCCCTAAATCAAAAATTTGCAGAAGGAGAAAACAGAGGAAATGCCAAAAAGTACTAGGATCTGTGATGTGCTTGGTGAGGTAGACAGGGAAATGAGAAGGAAATGTGCCTAGATATTGCTGGATGTAAAAAAAAAAAAAAAAAGAGAGAGCAAAAAGAAAGGGATGCTGTTGATGGTGTGTAAGTTTGAGGAATGAGAATATTTCTCTCTTTCATTGGTCTCACGATAATACCCATGACATTGTTGCTGTTGAAAATGAAGGATTGGAAGAGCAAGTGAGAACTGCCATCCCCATCAGGCAGAAGCCTTCCCTGAACAGGATTGCACATCTGCCAGAAAGCAACAGCTGTAAGTTCAGGGTCATGTAAGGGGGCTTTTCTTAGTTAGCACCTCCATTGCAAGAAAGAGGGGGATTAAATGTAGCATTTGCTTATGTACTTCTATATGGTTTTTTTTAGGGTCCCAGATGCTCTGCGAGCATTGCTGTTGTCTGTGGGTGAACAGCTGTAGGTGACACCAAGGCTGGGGCCCAAATCCCAGGGTGGTGTCAAATGGGTGATAGTTTTGCAATTAAGGGGTTCAGTTGCTGAACTAACTGATTTTTTCTGTATTGTATTTCTCCATTTTTGTCTGATCCAGTGAGTCATTGTAGTTAGCTTTCGTGGCATGTTTGGCTGATTGGATTTTTGTTTATATCTTACCTCTTATATGTGCTTTGTCACACCTGCTCGCCTTGATGACACAGATGACTTTTTATTTGTTAGCCCAGAAGAAGTGATGCTGTTATGGGGGTGTGAGCAGGCAGCCCTTGTGCCTGTGATCTGCCAGCAAAAACTGCTGGCCAAACTCTGACTCAAGCCTCTGCTACTGCCTGACCAGGAGAAATGCTTCTGTTTCCTCAGATTCTCAGGGAAAAAAGAAGTTAGAAGCAGGGTGGAGGAAATCTTAGAGGATTCACTTTCCTGGATACAATTTTTGGCTCTGCTGTGCTCTGCTATCCTGTGGATAGCATTTTAATTCTAAGGCAAGGGAGTTAAATCCAACTGAGCTGTTGCTCTCATAAAAATGCTGGCCTGAAATGCTGCACCTAATGGCTTGGATCCTGTTGCTGTCAGTCTTTCTTTATGACTTTTTTATTTTAAAGACTTCAGTGTAAGCCAAGTAGGAAAAAACCCCCAAAATATAACAACTAGCATCAAATAAACTCACTTTAAACTGCAAAAAAAGTTCAAATCTGTTTGTTTCTTCTGCCTTTCTGCTTGCGTGAATGGAAGGTGGTGCCATTTGTCTGCCTCAGAAAGAGGTTTTGGAGATGAAGCTGGTGATTTTGGTGAAGTGATTTCATCTGGATGTGAAGGGAGAGGGCATAGACAGTGCAGCCTCAGTTTTTGTGTGGGGTCCTGCTTTAGTAGTTTACAGACGGACATCATAAACATCTGATTTTTCTCCCCCCCCTTCACCATCATCAATAATTTTCACTCAAGACATTTTTAATTTTAAACTTTAGTTTAGTTTCCACTTGGCTTCATTGGTAAGCATCTTTTCATCATTGGCTGGTTGCTGGGGTCACTGTGCTGCTGTCACTCTCTCAGGCACTCCCTGAGCTGCCTTTGGTGAGCTGCTGCTGGAGAATCTGCGGCAGATCTGTCATCAGAGCACAGAACATCCTGCAGTGTGAACCCTCTGCACAAAGTGTGCTGGCTTTGTCTAACCAGGGTGCAGGACCTCGAGACCTAGCTCACCAGGTAACGTGCTGCCAGAGAGCTGTAGTCACTGGGGTTTGGATCTACTTTCATTTCTGTAGGGGGATTTCTTGTTTCTCTTGGCTTGAAAAGTGTCTGGGCACCTTGGTTTCAAACACCACTGTTCTGGAGGACTTGGATTGTGCTTGTGGTCATTCCAGAATGGGACAATTCTTATACTTGAACTATACCTTTAATTCTCTGCAAGCCATGCAAGTCTGGAATAATGGCAAAAGCAGTCTTTCCTACTCCAAAAGGTTTTTTGGCTCTTTTATTTGATATGTGATGCCACTCAAGTATCCTTTTCTAGTGACTGCAGGCCTGTCTCTCCTTGCTGTCTTGAAGTGAATTGGAGGTAGCTGGCAAGAGTTATTTGGGTTTTTTTGTAAATTTTCTCCATCCTTTCCTTTCCTGCAGGCTTGTTATGCCGGAATAAGAGGAATTTTTCCTTTCTGTTGCTTAATTGCACTACAATTGTTGAAGATTTTGCTCCTTGCCTTTGTCACCTATGTTTGTTCCCTAACTTTTCTGGTGTCCTTAAAAAGTGCAGCTAGAAGGAAGGGACATAAATAGAGCTGGTGTTCAGGATTTCACTTTGTTTTGGAGATAAGGGCCTGCTGGGGGGGAGTCTTTGTCCCATTGTCACCATCGTCTTCCCATCTGCCTTCCCTCTTTCCTCAGTTCCCGTAGCTTCACCTTCGGAATTCTTCCTGAATTCACTGTGCTTAAAATAATACTTGTTTGAACAATAAAAGCTGTATTAAAGGGGGACATTATCGCTTATTTTAAGTACACGAATTGGCTCTGTGAGAGAGGGGTTTGCAAAGGAAGGGACTGTATGCTTTTGCACATAAAGTGAGTATGTCAACAAAATCCTCTAAGAGGTCTGCAACCGAAGAAAGCCATTTTCCCCAGCTTCCTGCATGCTAATTCCAGATACAATGGAAATTCCTACGGCTCAAGCAGCAGCAAAGAAAACCCAAGTGATGCCTTTATACTGAGTTACAACACTGAAGGCAAACAGCAGCTGGAAGCTTGGTTTGATCTTTTTGTATGAATAAGATTAAGTAGCAGGCACTGGTGCTCATGAGGGTTATTTTCCTGACCCTCTTCCACAAAGCTTTTGAACACTTTTGGAGAAGCACAGAGTGTCTTCAGCACCTGCTGAAGGAATGGTGACCGGAGAGCTCAGCACAGCAGAGAAACAGCTGAGAAAGGTCTAGGCATAATGTGTTTAGATTGCCCTGCTGACCAGAGTGGATGGACTTCTCTGCTGGGTCCGTGTCTCTCCTTTCCTTTCTGTTAAATTTTTTGTAGTTATTTGTCCACTTTTGACATTAAATGTACCATCTCACCGGGGTGAGACCCTAGCCTGGTGGTCATCAGGGAGCTGGGGGTCTGGGCTTAAGGGCCAGCTCCTGGGTCTCTTGGGGACTGTGTGTGAGATCAGATGTGATCTGAGGCAGGGCTGAAGTCTTCCAGGGCTGCTTCTGTAGCCACACCAGCAATCTCTACTGTAATGTTTGCTCTGTTGGTGTGAGCTTTCATCTCTTCTTCCATTTTGGAGCAAGAGTGAGAGATCAAACTTACCATCACCGACTTTGTTTCTTCATTTCCTGTCAAATAGCTTTTCAGATTCCCAGTGCTCCCTTATCCTGCCTTGCTTCCTAGAGACTTCTTTCCAGCCTCACCTTCTTCCTTGTCCAACTAAATGTGTAGATTTACACACACAAATTCGGTTCATGGTATTCCTAACACAGGCATTATTGCTGTACTCGTCTTTATTTTACTTTTAAAATATTTTTTTATTGCCTCTTTCTTAGGTAGATACATTCCCAGATTATTTGCCCATCATCTCATCCTCCTCCAAGAAGAAGTGTGGGCTCTAAGTCTGTGGGTGCTTCTGGAGCTGGTGTGTCTCCCGTAGCACTGCCCTGCCTGGTGTGGGCCAGCTGGGCCAGGGTACTTCTCAGCCCAGTGCTGGTGCTGGAATGAAACCAAAACTCAACTTCTGGATGTTCCAGTACAGAATAACCTCCAGACACTAAACTTGCCTAGGTGGAGAGAGAAGCTGTCTCCTCAAGATGCTTTTGTGCTCGTAATGTTGGTTGCTGCTGGATCAGTGTATTGTTGTCTCTTGGGTAACCAATGAGTAATACATCCAAATCTGCAGTTCTTCTGCAGCATCTGGGGATGGTTAGGTTGAGGAGAGATAAGTGCAGTCCTTTGCACTGAAGAAAAGAATTGCACGAGGCTCTCACCTACTTAAATCATAGAATGACCTTCCTTTTTTATCTTTTAGTCTCTCAGGAATGTGACTCTTCCCCTTTCATAGCTGGTCTGTTCCTCCTCCCCAGCACTCGGAGGCTCTCCCCCGGGAGTGTGCAGCCCCTCAGATGGCAGCAGCCAGGAGCCTTAGGTGAGCAGCACAGTTGTAGGCACTGCAGCAAAGGCATCACTCATCCACCTGGGAAAAACTGCTTTTGTCTCTGATAATCTGCTAGATTTCTCTAGAATCCCTGCCTGCGGAAAGCTGTGACATTTTGCGTTGTGTTGGGAGCTCTGTGGCCACCTTCCCAGAAACTCTTTCTGGGTTTTATGGTCCTCAAGGAGGGATATGGTACAGTAACTTCCTACTGGGGAAAATCAACACTGTAAACAGAGCAGAGAGGGAAATATATGTTTGTTTTTAAATGAAAAAAAGTTCTGTTTCATTGGGACTGAGCTTGCATCTAGTCTGCAGTAACTTTCCATTCCTCTTAAATTTTTCTGGGGGATAGCAACATCCAGAGATTTAAATCTGCACCAAGGTAATTGTAATTGAGGGCTCAGTCTGATTCTCAGTGAAAGGACTGACAAAAATTCCTGCTGCCTGGATTGCAGGCTGGTTTAGAGGCCGTAAACCGTAAAAACCCTTGTTAATCTCTGATAGCATCTGCAATAGTGGAACAAATCTTAAAAATCAACCAAACCAAACCAAGTAAGTCAGAAGAAAAATATATGCTAACAAGTCTGATGTCCGTGATAGTCCTCTTTTGTGGTTTTGGTGTTAACCATTTTTATACTTCTCGAGGTTTAAACCTGTTTTATGTGTGGTTACTTCATGGCATGATTGAGGTTGGGAGGGACTTCTGGAAGTCACCTGGTCCAGCCCTCTGCTCCAAGCTGAGCTACTTTGACATTAGAAGTTAAGGCAGGGTGTTAAATACCTCATCCAGAAGAACTTGGAGCTTCCCTGAGGATGGACAGTCCATACAGTCTCTGGGCCCCTCTACTGGTGTTAGACCAACTTTATGGTGAAATAGATTCTGTCTTTAGCAATGGGAATTTCCTTTGTTATGTCTGGTTTTTGCCCTTCTTTTACCATGCACCACTGAGGAGAGTCTGACTCTGTGTCCTTCTTCCCTCCATCCACCCCATCTCAATAAAGCAATAGCAGTAAGTTCTGCCTTGTCTTTTTTTAAGGCTTAGGAAAAAACCCAAACCAACCAACCAAAGAAACCCACCCACATTTTTCTCAGCTTTTCTTCATATACCATATGCTCCACCTGCCTGGCCATTTTGGTGATCCTTCACTGGACTTGATCCAGTATCACATACTGTAAGTGCTGCTTTCTGAAAAAATGTCTATTCTGTTTCCTTTCATTGAGATTGTCTTTGCTACATGGTATTTATGGCCTATCCTCCTCTTTAAAGTTCTTTGATTAACATGCTGTAATTAGCAAACTCCTGGTATAGTCTGCTACAGACAAAGAGGGAAGCTGAAGATGTGCTGGTAGACATTTGTACATTTTCCATTATGTGCAGCGTAATGTGTGGTGACAGTTATACTCAGTAGTCTTCCATGAGTGTAACATAAAGATTAAACAAACATGGGGTTACAGACAGTGGGAAAGGGTGTTAAACCCCTTCACCACATATCATAGGGAGTAAAATAGCTGTGTGTGTGTGTATGTATGTACTCACATGTGTATTTCCATGTATATATAATACCTATATATTTATTTGTTAGACATACAAGTGATTTTGTAGTGTTGCCCTTGGGATACCCAGTCAGTTTCCTTGAATAGAAAGCAGGGAACATCCAGCAGCTGCCCTGTGCTGTGCACCAAGTCAAAAGAAGAGGGTCCTGTCCCCAGTGTGCAGCAGTAAGTGACTGGGTTGGCAGAAAGACGTGCAGTTTCTCAGGGAACCTTTGTAAAGAGGATGGTGTGAGGTTCTGCTCAGACTGTTTAGTTCGAAGCCACTTGTTGTGTGTTAATGTGACAGGGGGACCTCATCTCACGTTGAATGCTCTGGGGTTTCTTTGCACTTCGAGTTCTCCATGGGTGCCCTGTTGGTGGCTTTGCCTCACAGCATGATGTGCAGGAGCAGGAAGCTGAAGATTGAGTCGTGCTTTCTCTCTTCATTTGACACAGTTGTAGATGGCATGAAGAGTGGGATGCTGGGGTAGGAAGTAGAAGGAATTATTTTACTCCCACTGAATTTTATCTGGGCAGCATGCCCTATCTGAACAGTTGGTTTGGCAGATTTTTTTCTTTAATGTGCTTAGTATCTGTGATCTATTTCTCTGTCTCTCCCCTTCTTTTAGGGCCACTCCCAGATTAAAATGAAATAGGCTCTAAACCAGCAAGAAAGGATTAGGAAGTTGGGATGGTTCATGTATTCATCTGTCAGAAACACAGCACTGAATCTCTGTGAAAGGCAGCATTTTGCTTGTCCCTTTGCAGGTGAAGTCTTTCAAAGAACGGGATGACTTCTGGTGTCTGTAGCCCTCTCTGCTTCTGAAATCTAGCCCAGGTGTGGTTACACATCCCCATTGCTACCAACATTGACTGAAAGGACTGAGCTGTTGTTGTTATTATTGTTGTTGTTATTACTATTATTATGTTAAATTCCTGATATTGAAACCTTGCTACTGACCTCTTGGGTTTTCTGACAGGGAGTGTGCCGCTGAGTCTCCATCAGATTTGCAGATTTTTAAAAATTGTTTTCATATGGCTTTTTTGAGGACGATGCATGGAAATCTTGCTGTTGCTCCTGAACTATCTCCTCTGAGGGAGTGGTAGCGCTGCAGTGTCACTAGAAAATATTAATGCATGTAAACAGTTTTCAAAAGGCATTACTTCTTCCTGCACGTACTTTATTATATTCCCACAAATCTGACTAGATTTGATAGATAGGTAACCAGGGAGCAAGGATGGGGGAAGCATGCTAGAGAGGGAAGGAGGGAAAAGGGAGTGAAATAAACACAAACCTGCTGTAATTCAAAACAAGGTAAAATCAGATTGTGTGCTTTGGCTAATTTTCTTATTCAGGTATTGATCCAGTGGCCGCTCCAGAGTCTATTAGCAGTCAGCCAGTGAAAATATTTCCCATCGGGGGCTCTGACCTGAGACGGGGGTGAATCTATAGCAATTTGTTCAAACAGAAGAAAGCTTTTTCCTCTGATTTGTATTCCAATTTGCACAGCCTATAGAGGGGGGCCCCGTCATGGGGGTTTGCAGGGTGGTGCTTCTCAAGTGGGAATCAGGCTTGAGCCAGGTACCTGGCTGAAAACAAAGCCTGATTAAACTCTGAGCTGGGCACCCTCCGTGTGCCTCCCTGGGCTGTCTGGGCGCTGCAGCCTGCGAGGGTGGTGGCACAGCTTGCTACATCCCCTCAGCACGGGGGACACAGGCCTGGCATGCCAAAGCTGCCCCGGGAAGGAGAAAGCTGCCCTTCCTGCAGCCTTTTAAAGAGATGGGGAGACAGGGGAAAAGTGCTTTCTGCCTCATGCCCATCCCTTCCCTCCACAGGTTTCCTGTGAGGATGGCTGGATGGCTCTCTCCATGGCTGGCTTTCAGCCTGGTCCAACTGTGCTCCATAAGTGGTTTGACCCCAATTTGCTCTTGCTGGAGAGGACCAGTGTGGGTGGTGCTTCTCATGTTAAGAGCCTGCTACAGGTGTTGCTGGATCCCGATGCTTTCTTGGAGTCTGACAGAAGCTGCCTGATAACAAGAAGCTTCAGGTCCCAGCTTTCACCCAAAGCTGTGCTGAAGGTGCCATAGAGCCGTGGAGCTCCCTTTCTCACCCCTCCCTGTTGGCTGCCTGTTCCATGATTGTTTCAGAAGTAATCCAGACAAGGAAGCACAGTCTCAGTATCCCTTAAATCCAGACACTGCAGCTATCAAGAGCTTCCAGGAATCTCCGTAGTGAACAACCTGACAACGTTAGCAAGACCCGTGGCTTCCAGTGCCTTTTTGGTCTGTGGCAGGTCTGATGCCAGCTGCTTCCTGCCAGCCCCACGCCAGCTTGGAAATCTCCAGGCTTGGAGTTTAGCCTGTCTTTTGTGGCAACGAGGCAGTTGTAAAGTTGTCATTGGAGAGATGTGCAAACATTTTATGTGCACAGAAGCATCCACTCTGCCTCTGAGAAGGCCAGAAGCATCGGGGTTGTGTCTTGAAATATGTAAGAAGTGTTTGTCACTTCTAAACTTAGCTCCCTGACCAAGCTCCTGGTCCTTAAGTTTGTATTGGGCTTTCACATTAATGAGTCACACCATGCTCCCTGTTTTCCATTAGTTGCCCAAACATGGGAGCATGAGATTGGAAAATCTGTTTAGTATAGGTGGGAAGAGGGGGAAACCATCCTTTGTATAAAATACAAGGATAAGAGTAGGAGGGAGTTGTAGGGTGGGAGAGATGCTGCTTTTAGCTTTTAAAATTAGCTGGAATTCTCCTCAGCCTTGTTTATACTTGCTTTAATTTAGTGTTGGTCACAGAAACACTTAGAGGGAGGAAGGAGGCAGGAAGGCAGAAATAAATAATGACTTTAAATCTTAAATCAGTGCAATTTTTAAACCACAAGTTTATTTTTGACTTGGCCATAACTTTCAGGGAACCAGCCTGAGTACCACAGAGAGCAGTAACTCCAGCTTTGAGAAAGAGTAGGAAAGTTTATGAGATTTTAAAGTAGTCAGGCAGAGGTCCCTGCAGTTGATGGCTTGAGGGGAATGTGCATGGCGACAATGACAACAGCATTTTGTAATATTTAGGAGAGTATTTAACAGTATTGGGGCTGTGGAATGAGCCGGTGCTGCTTTTAGAGTCAGCAGAAGGTTTGTTACAGTGCTGGAGGGGAGGCCTGGCAGAGAACAGGCTCCTCTGCCCAGCTGGCAGGGGTGCTGGCTGCTGCAGAAGGGCTGCTGGCCACATTCCTGAGGGAAGGAGAGCCCCATTCCTCCAGCTTGTATCATGGCTTTCTAGACAACAGGCAAAGCAACTGCTGTGCCAGGCTTTCTGAGCAACGCGGGCTAAAGGGAGACAATTAAAATCCAAGGTACCACTTGCTTGACATGCACCAGTGATTGGCTCCCATTAGGTGCTGGATTTTAAGCCTTTCATGCCAGCTAATTGGTCCAGTGCCTGCCTTAAGTGTGACCAGTGCCCCAGGCTTTAGCAGAAAGGGGAATGACTCATGAAACAGAGCCGTCAAACTGCAGGTCCTTGGCCTTGCTTTGAATGTGTTGCACTTTCATTCCACTGTCTCCTTCCTCCTGGGCTGTGGCACAAGCTGTAGGAGGAGGGAACTGAACTGCCTCTGTTAACAGTTAATTTTGCAGTTTTGGTTCCTGTAGCAAAGCAAGCAAGCTGTGCTTTGGTGGCGTGCTGAGGAGATGGAGCTCAGCTGGGATCAGGTCGTCTGCTTGCTCCCGTGGGAGGATGTGGTGCACAGCAGCAAGCAGCGACCTGACAGGAGGAGACTGCTGGAATAGCACCAGCCAGGAAGGTGATTTGGGCTGCCTTGCCTTGGTTGTAGGGAGAAAATGCTAGGAATGGCCCTTGCTGAGGGAAGGGGGGATAGGGAGGGATAGTGCTCACAAGTTATCATAAGAACTTCAGCAAACTGTTTTCTCCAGTTAACAATTAAAGTTTTGTAGCATATATTGTGGAGTATGGCTTGGAAATGACTGCTGGGAAAGTAATACACGTTGTATATAGAAGCCAAGTGTGTCCCTGGGATGCACAGCACAGCCTGTGACAGGTCCCCAGAATAACACCCTCTGGGTGTCCCTGCTGTTGTGCAAGACGGATTCACCATGTTTCTCCTAGAAAGCATATCAGGCTCTGTCTGGTTCAGGACTACAGCAAACAGCACCTGCTTCCTCCACCACCCCTGCAAATGTCTATTCGTGTGTTTTTAATGTCTTGTATGTGTATTTCTTTTTCGGAAGGTAACACCACTGTCAGGGTTATTTCCCCAGGAATGTGAGAGGAAGTCTTCCTTGCAGGCTCCACTCGCACCTGCCTGTTCATGTGCTTGCCTGCCCACATTGCTGGGGGCTTGGTGTGACTCGGGGGGAGGGCACTGGTCGACTCAAAGTCTCTTCCAGTTCTGAGTCGCATGCTGTAAAACGTATGTGTGCACATGTGGGGCTGCTTCTCCTCCTTGCCTGGGTCTGGTGCAGTGACACCGGAGGGATCAGCTCCCTCCAATGGCCCTTGCTCCTGACCCTGCGCCATGGTTTAACCCCAGCCAGCAACTAAGCACCCCAAAGCCACTTACTCACTCCCCCTGTGTAGGGAGGCGGAGAGAACTGGAAGAATGAAGGGGAGGAAACTCATGGATTGAGTTAAAGGCAGTTTAATAAGGACAGTAAAAACCGTGCATGCAAGCAAAGCAAAACAAGGAATTAATTCACTGCTTCCCATGGGCAGGCAGGTGCTCAGCCATCCCCAGGGAAGCAGGGCTCCATCGTGCATAATGGGGCCTTGGGAAGGTAAAACACAGCAACTCCAAATCCCCGCTTCCTCCTTCTGCCCCCAGCTTTATATACTGAGCACGATGCTGTGTGGTGTGGAATGTCCCTTTGGTCAGTCGGGCTCAGCTGCCCTGGCTGTGTCCCCTTCCGACTTCTTGTGCTCCCCCAGCCCCCTTGCTGGTGGGGGGCGGTGAGGAGCAGGAACGACCTTGATGCTGTGCACTGATCAGCAGTGAAGAAAACATCCCAATGTTACCAGTGCTGTTTCCAGCACAAACCCAAAACAAATCATACTAGCTATTATGAAGATAATTAACTCTATCCCAGCCAAACCCAGCACATTCTCCATCCCTTAAAGATACTGTTTGTCATGTTCAGGTCCCATACTATCCAGTGCATCCCCCTTCCTACCCTTTGGTGTAATTCACAGTTACCATTTCCACAGCTGATGGGCCAGCCCTGTGAAAGGTCGGCAGAATGTCCATAAGTGTCTACAAATTGTCCATTGTGTTCATTTAGTTCATGACTTCTGGCTCCATCTGTTACGGTGGTCACTTGGGACAGGAGATGTGCTGTGTTGCGTGGAGTTACTGGGCACCAAAGCCAGCTCAGGTCATGGCACTGCTTCATTTGCATTGCTCCTTGAAAGGCCTGTCTTCCATTGGTTCAGGTGGTACCTGCTGTAGTAATTCCTTGAACATGCAGCTAGAATCATGTCACCTTTAAATCACTGTAACCCCTTGTATTTCCATTAGAGTCTCCATCAGCGCTTTTGGCTCCCAGCTTGGACACTTCCTGCTTCTTCACCAGCCTTGTATCTGCATAAGAGGTGTGATTTAGTTATGGGAGGGATTGTGGGTGTGGAGGGAAGAAAAAGTTTGAGAAATCTAATCCAAAGAAACTCAAGACAATTCTCATGCTACAGGATGAAACTTGCTCTTTATACCACATCTATTCTTGTCTTAGATACAGAGCACAGAACTGAGTTTTAACTATTCTTCTGTCTTTCAACAAAATATCATCCCCCTGGTGAGCAGAGACTTGCTTTTCCCCAGGCAGGTCTGATGCTGCTCCCTGATGTTCTCTTTCTGAGAGTAACCTTAATTGTCTCCAAACAACTGAAGCAGGCTATTCCGTTTTTTTTTTCCTACTCTTTGCCAAAACTACCCACTCATTTTCCAGCCTCATTTGGGCTTGGCAGCCAGCAGCATTAGGCAGGAAGGTATTTGAAGGAAAGCAGCATGTATGCCTTCAGCCAGACAAACCTGGAATTTCTACTTGTCGTGGTGCCCTGAGAAATCCATTACAGACCTGGCTGACTCCTGAGGCGGGTCCTTCCCAGAGCACTCACACACCCCAGGAGAACTAACAGCTTAGGATGGGGCTGCGTCTGGGCTAAAAGTCCCCACTGCTTCCCACCCTCCTCAACCCCTGGCACCAGCCATCCCTTAAAACTACTGAAAAGCTGCCTTCCCTGGGTCTCTAACTCACACCTTTTATGAAGGAACTGGTGTCATGGGATCTGCCCAGCAGCACTACCACCGTGGGTTCATAGGTGAGGGCACTGAGCCCTTAGCCATTAGCTGCCAGGTTGTTTTTTTCACCCTTTCTTTCTTCAGCTGCATGAATTAGAACATGGGATATACAGAAAATCTCTGGTTTGGGAGAAGATGGGAGCATCTCCCTGTGCCTTGGTAGCATCAATGGTCAGTGAATGGAGAAATGCTGTCTTGCTCACTGTGTGGGTGTGACCGTCCAGATTGCACTGGTCTTTTGGCTTGCCTGGTTACCTGGATATTAAAAACATACAAAAATCCCCCAATGGGTTTATGTTCTGTTCTAGGCTTTATTTTTTATGGCTACAGGATTTTCATGTCTGATGTGAGATCATATTTAATGTTCCTCCTTCTGCCCTATTCAAGTAGCATTTGGTACTGCAACAGATCATTAAACTGTCTGGGCTCTGCCCCCACATGGATGCATTTCTGTGGCAAGTGGGCTGATTTGGGTGAGACAGACCACGAAACAGTCTACAAGTGCCTAATTGTTCAAGGAAGAAGGGAGCTTGCAAAGGGAGAAGTGAAAAAGGATAATGGGCAAGGATCAGCCCCCAGTTTGAAGAACCTGGCTCAAGTGATGAATATCACAGGTTGCATGCTCCGTAGCCTGAAATCCATTGTTGGAGAAGTTATGTGGGAAACCTAGAGCTTTCACTGTTGAAGGATCCAGCCTACTGTAATGAGTATTATTAGGTCACTGGGAGGGCAGTGCTAGTGTTTGCTGTGGGGCATGGCAATCCCAGCTAGCTCTCATGGCTGGGCTGACCACATGTCTAGCTAAGGTGGTTAGCTCCTGCATCTCCAGCTGCCCTTTCCCCTTGTTTCCTTCCTCCCTGCACCGGGGAGTTTCAGACAGTGCAGCCCTTCCTGGCAGGCAGCATGGCCTGCAGAGCTGTGGGGATGTGAGACAGGGCTCAAGGAGGCTGAGGGGCTCCGTGTGTCGGGGCAGTTTGCAAGTGAAAGACCTGCAGCTGTGCCGGCTGCTGGCAAGGCTTTGCTGGAAGCCTCCTGTGGGAATCCGGCATTTGCACCAGGAGTGCTGGCTTCTGCCTCAAGGCAGTGCTTCACTGCTTAAATGCCACCACTGCCAAGGAGGTGACTAGCAGGCACTATTTTAATAAACACCAAGAAGGCTTTCTGTCTCAGTCTCCTACTGCCTGCTCATCACTTCTCTCCCGTGTGTTATTCCTCAGGGGCTGGATTTCTCCAGCAGCAAGTCAGGTTGCTCATGAGTGGAGTAACCCCCCCACCCCCATCTCGTAGCACCTCTTTTTCTAAGCCCTTGGGGTGTTGTGGGGTATGAGCTGTTGCAGTGAGCGTTACCATAGGAATGCACCAAGCAGCCTTTGCTAACCTGTGCTGGATACATTACAGAAAGCAGACCCTGAGGGCCCTGTTTTCTATCCTGTGATTCCCTTTGTGGCAGGCAGGTAAATGTGTGACGGGGCTGTTGGGCTGGAAATTACAAGGATGATCACCAAAGAGGCTGTTTCTCACTGTATGTTGCTGAAGACTGCCATAGCTGTGGGAGCAAATGAATACAGTGAGCTCCTGGACTGAACAGCTGACTCCCTGAATATCCCCATCACAATCCTTAATCTCTTTGTGCCCAGTTCCCTTACTTGTGCAGCTGCTGAACAGCCTGCCAGGGGGGCATGAGCATCTGTCCCTTTCCAGATGAGAGGCCTGTGCAAGGCTGAGAGGAAAGGCAGTGATCCAAATCCCTCCAGTCTAAGCATTTTCCCTCCAGAGAGGAGAGGTGATATGTCTATTTCCTTTTACTCCCACATCCCTTTCTCCAGGTGTGATGCAGGCTCCTATGAGGTGCCACAGTACCTCTTTCATCTGTCTGCCTTTGGAGAGGAGCAGTGGGTCAGGAGCAGGATTTTCTCCCTGGAAGCTGCATCCACTCTTGTCCCAGTAGGCCACCATCACTGTGGCCAAGAGGCAAAAAAATGATGCAAAATGATGCAGTTTGTGACCAGTGTGCTGCTAAACTACATAATTTCTGTGCAGCAGGAACAATGTATCACAGGGTCCACAGGGTTCCCTGGGACGGAGTTACTGTGAATGGACACGGGGTGCTGAATTGAATGCAGTTAACACTCCCTGAGTGCTCCTAAGGCAGGAGGAGAGCCAAGGCTGTGTCCTGCGAGGGAGCAGGGATTGCAAGCTAAAGTCTTGCTTGAGCACTCTTAAATCATCTTTAGGACTCTAGGACAGCCTTTAGGCGTGGAACAGGCATTGCCACTGGATTGCACTGCTAAGTGTGCCCTTCTGAGCTCCCAGCCTGTTGGTAAGTGTGGCTCCAGTTTCAGCTCCCCACTGCTGCTGTGGGGATGCCTCATGCTCTTCCAGTGTGTTGAGTCTTCCTATGCCACAGAAAAGAGTAAGTATTTCAGGAGAAAATGTGTAGATGCTTGTCCTCATGCCTCAGGTTTTTTCTGCTCTCTCTATTAAACTCCCTCAGCTGCCAGGCACCCTCTGGCTCCAGCAGCAGCCTCTTGCCTTTGACTTGTGCTCAGAAGCTCAGCAAGGGGAGTTCAAGGAGAACACAAAGGGGAGCAAAGCTGAGGAGTCTTCCAATTTCCCAAGAGTGCTCTGATCAAGGTGCCAGGATCGACTAGTGAAGTATATCTCTATGACCTTTTGTTGCCCCTGTCAGGCACTTCACAGCCCTCAGTGTGACACTGACTAAGCTGCCAAGCCATGTCTCAGCAGGTGACAGCTGCTCCTGTGCCTTTCTCACTCTTTCTGTGTGGTAACGGGATCTCCTTAAACACATCGCTGCATTTGCACTGTGACGAGCAAAACTTGCAGAGTAAAGTCAAACGGCTTGATGTGAAGCTTGGGCTCAGCTCTTAGATGGAAATTGTAGCTCCGTGTGCACATAATGCCTTTTGCATTTTGCCCAGGAGCAATACAGTAGTGATAAAAATATCCCTTCGGTAGCAATTCTCATGACATTAGTCCCTAACCTGCCTGGAAATATCCTGATCTGCAATGCTTCTGGCCCAAGGTAATTTAGCAGAAGCTTGTGATTGCATTGAGCTCCAAGCACATCCGAGCTTTGCTCAGTGAAGCAGTGTTTGAGGAATCTCAGACTTTATTATCTTGGGGTTTGCTGGATTTTTATCTAAAGTTATGTGGGCTGGAAATCTTACAGGCCCAGGCATGTGGGATCACAAAATCAATTCGTCTGTCTATTAAATAGGTGTAATTCCCATCAACTGCAGTGAAAGTTACCATTTTGCAGCAGAAGATGGAATTGTATCCATGCACATTTGACACAGAAAACCCATCATTGGCTTCCACTGGGCCTTTTTCCAAGGTCAGTGCAAGACCCTTTCTAAGTGTCTGTGACCAGTGCTTAGTGTGACCAGTCTACAGTGGACAGTGTCTCCCACCACCCTGCTTTGCCATTAAGTACTGAAGTGTGATGGGATGGAGAGCAAAGAGTACTCCAATTTCTTTTCTTCCTTTGTTTGTACATGGGTTTAAAGTGTTAAGTGTTTCAGTTTATGACAGTTTCCATTCTGTGAAGGCTTGGAGTTTTTCTTTTTGTTTTTTTTCTGGATTATATTAAGCATTAAGACTCTAAAAATTAATTCCTCCTGGCAGACCTCCCTATGCCCCCAAGCTAGCTCCAATCCCACCTCCCCTGCCTTCTACTTCAGGAAAGAACAGCAGTGTTATCAAAGCTGTGTGATTGCTACTGAACAGCAGAGATGGTGTTGATGTCCCACCTGTCCCCTTGTAATCCTTCTAGTGGAGGACTAATCTTCAAGCCCATGTTGGCATAGTACTTGCACTGGCTGTAGCTTAGAATACATCCACTTACTTCCATGGGCTTAAACACTGGTGTTGGGTCGTCTGGGTGTAGACACCTCGCTGCAGCAAAGCATGGGCGTGAATTTCATTGCAAATCAATCAGCCAAAATGTTCCATCAGCCCAGCACTAGCTCTGTCCTTGCTGTTTAAGAGTGGGACAAGGTTGACCTTAAGGAGTGGATGAAACAGGCACTCGACAGGTGGGGATGAGGAGAGCCTTGGCCTTTGTGCTCACTTCATGCCTGTCAAAGCTCTTGAAGTTAGGGCTGGCAATGGCTGCTCTGGGAAAAGCCCTCTTCTCAGGGGAACAGGAGAAGTGGGCTTTGCTCTCTAGGGTCTTCTGTGCTCTCCAGCTTGTTCCTTCTGATGCCTTAGTTTTAACTCTTATATTTTTCAAATCCTGTATTGCCTAATGTGTAAGTCTGAAGTGCCTTTTAGCCTGTTAGTCGCTGTTCTCTCATGTTAAGAGAGACATAATAAAATTTCTCTGGGCCTGCTCTTCAAGGCCACCCAGACTGTCCAGGCCCAAAGCCTCTAAAGGGGAGGGCAAGCTGGGGGAAATTACACCATTAGGTAAGGTTTTAATTGGCGAATTTATGCTGATATGCAAATGGACCAAACCTATAAAGGTGTTGGGAACTCGTGACTTGTGGTCCATCTTGAGGTCCATCTTGGAGTCCAGCCTGGAGCCCTTGGCTTCCCAGGGTGCATCTTTGAAGGCCTTGTGAATAAATACCCACCTTTATTCCCTTATTCCTGTCTAGTCTCTGTTTCTAGGTAGCCTCTCAAGGCATCACTTCTGTGTCAATAACAGGAATAGCCAAGGCTTAGACTTTGTCAGAGCTGAATTTCTGAGTATGCTGAAGCAGAAAGGGACCAGCCTTGTCTTAATTTGTTTGCAGATACTTGTAAGGTTGGAGGTGGAAAAGGAGTGGTCTGGCACTGCTGACAGCTTTTTCCAAGCACTGTTTTAGCTATGACCTCTCCCATCTGTGAACTTCATGTGAGCTGCAGGCAGCTGTGCAGTGTTTCAGACCTGTGTGTGAGTCTGGCTATTCTTTAAAGCAGACCAAGTTTGGCTTGGGTGCTTCTCACAATTTGTACAATACCAGGGAAGCGTCAAAGTAGCTGTGTGCCAGAGTTAATGACAGTGAAAGCTTTCCTGCCTTGATAATGCACACTTTTCTGGTCTCATCTCACTGTGCCTCCAGGACTGCTAAGAGCTGTACCAACACTGCTTTGGGGATTCAGGGTTTGACCAAGCCTTTTGCAGCCAAGACCTTCAGTCAGGGCACTGTCCTGTGCCAAGGACCCAGAGCTGGGCAGCTGACACCTGGCCATAGGAAACCCACTGTTCTTCCGTGGGTGCTTTGTGAGAAGTTTTGAGGTGACAGATATGGAGTATTCTGAAAAGTGTCTGGCTGCAGTTGGTTTTTAGTGTGTATTTACTTTATTGAAAATTTGCTGGAGGATTTTAAAGTAGTGAAATTCAAGGATTAAAAATCTGCATATTCCCAAAGCAGAGGTCACCTGTGCGATGTGAGACATTATGTCCTCTCTAGCACAGCATCACAGTGTAATCGACAGCTATACTGGTATAAAGCCAGTGCATTTTCCTTACCTCAAAGCTGCTTTTTAAAGAGTGCTGTTATTGTGAATGAGATCAAATGCATGCCTGTACTACTCTGGAAAGGAACGGAACACCAAGTTGCAATTTGTTTGTGTTCCTGAAAGACCAGAATCGCTTTTTTTGCCTATTTCCCATGAGTCATGGCCAAATTCCAACTTAGGTTATTATATTCTGTTCCCTAATTCCCTCTGAAGCTTCAAATCAGTTTAGATTGCTTTTCCCTTTCTAGCCTGAGCAATTAGATAATGTTCCTGAGCCCTGTTAACCAGCTGTGTTCCGCCTCAGAGGAAGCTGTGTTCTCTTTCTCAGTGAGCAGCCCCTCTTCCCCCACCTGTGTACATATGAAGTCTTTTTGATATGACAAATGATAGCAAAATGTGAGGCAAAGTGCCTGCTTCTCACAGCAGAGGTGTCTGGCATCTCCACTCTGCTAAGGCCAAGCTGCAGAAGGTGCTGAATTCTCTCGTGGTTCTGCAGCATGCACCAGCTGCCCGGGCTGGTTTTGATGAGAGTAACAGGCTCTGCAGCAGTGCTGATGGGAAAGGGGGGGTGTTGTGTTTCAGGGGTGGAAATGGCATTTGGGGTAACAGGCTGCAGCAGAGACAAGAGATGAAGGCAGTGTTGAAGGGGAGTGCAGTGCTCACGACGTGGGGAATTATGAGATGCAATATGGGGAGGGGGAGGTGCTTGAGGCAGTTCTTCCTAATGGCTCCACACTGCATATATGCATCCAATTTTCCTTGTTGCACTTTCCAGCAGAGCAGCTGGTGATGCTAATCCTTTGCCCTTATTGCTCATGTATAGCAAGGATTAGCAGAGCTTCCTGCAATGAAGCACACCCCCTCCAACTTCTCCCCTGTAAAAGAGAAGATGGTGAAGGGACATTTGTCTTGATCCTTTGCACAGCGCAGGGAGAGCAGGTGTGTTACACTGCTCTGTAGAGCAACACGTTTTGTATTTCTTTTGAGTCTCAAGTGAGTCAGTGTAACTGGCTTCTCAGGATTTAAAAGTGAGTAATGAGGAAAGTCCCACAGGTGAAGAGGGGTGTTTGTTTAGATTCTCATGCTCCCATCCCATCCCATAGACTCTTGAGTGGCTGCTGTCTTTCTGGCTGTGGTGTAATTTGCTTCCCATCATCACTTGAAGCCCTCTAAAGAGAAAGGATGTGTGCCTTGCTTGCTGTGGTCGTTTATCAGTCACTACCAAGATGTCGATATTCACACCTATTACTGTAATACCTGATGTGAGCTCAGATCCCCTTGCTGTGTGCCTTCACGAGATAAACAGAAAAGATGTCACGCCTCCTGTAAGACAAGTGCTTTGGGTGCTGTTGTTCCAGCCTGTCTTAAACCTCTCTAGGTACAACTGGCGCTGAATGCCAGAACAAGTTCCTGATGCAAACAGGAAAGCAGCTGTGGAGATGCTTCTCTGGGGACATTTTAAATCTTGGGTAAGCTCATCACTATGGAGCAGCCTGTAGGGAAAGCTTGCAGATGACCTGGCAATACTGTGGGACTCTGTCTGAAATATGTGTGGTTCCTTGAACTCTTTCTGTAGCTTCTCTGAGTTTTACTGTTGGCCCATTTGCCTGTGGAAAGTGTTGGCATATCTGCATGCACATATTCAGGGAAAAACCAGTATTGCTTTTATCTCTTTGGCATTAACCAAAGAGAACTGGCACCAGAAGAAACCATGTGGACAACTGCAGTAAATAAGAGTGAAGCCTGATGAACAGTTGCACAAAAAAAAAATCTGCAGTGCTTGGACATCCTGTTGATTTTGGAGTCTGCCAGGGAGCTACTGTTGCAAACTGTGTGTGTAAAGGCAGGATAGCCCATATCACTCTATATATAGTATATAAATAGTATATATACAGTATATAAAAGTACCTATACCGTCCCCATACAAGGACGTGTGGTGTGAACGCAGTCACGTGCAGTATCTGGAGGGATGTTTGCATGTATGGGGACACTGGGAGGGAGGTGCTCTGGCTGCATCTGCTGTGCTGGGGAGAAAGCTGGTACTCAAGCAGCTAAAGCAATTGCCAGCAATTTTCTTTCGCTGGTGGTAATTGTTCTTCAAGAGACTTTCCAAACGCTTCTCCATCTTTGTGCACTTGGAAGTAGCTGTACTGCAAAACACTTCAGCAGCCACATTTCTCATACTGAAGAAATTTAAAGCTGGTATTATTTTTGCAGAGCCACTGAGCTGGTGGCTCTCAACGCATAGGACAGGCAGCTGCCTGTGCTCCAGGGGACTTGAATCCTGTACAGCCTCAGGAGTGAAATTTCCCTACACCTCCAAGGTAGTGACTGAAGACCAGGACTTCAGGTGTATGGGAGTGGCACCGTGTGGGTTTACAGCATTCTTTCTGTTCTCTTCTAGGTGGTTGTGGGGTCTCCGAGCATATCTCACCTGTTTGCTCTCTAGCACAGGCAGCAGTTCCTGTGTAAAAGTTGTGGGGTCAGAGCTCTGCTGCTTTAGCTGTGTTCAGTATTTCTCGCTGCACTGAAAGTCTATCTGGGGTGCTCAAGAGTTCTGGTTACCCAAAATCAGCATTAACTTGAATGCGTGATTATCACCAGGCACAAGAAAATGCTTGGCAGTGTCTTGGAGACTGATGATATTGGGCTTAATTCATGGGGAGCAGTCTGTCCCCACATGTATCTGTATCTGCTTCCTCATCCTTCCTATCAGTATCAGCTTAGGTTTGTTTTTAATTTTTTTTTAAGTGTTGCACAGAACAGTAAAACCCACATCAGATTACTGAGGATATTAATCCTTCACACTTCTCTAGCACATTACATTTCATCCGATAACAGAGGTTTGCTTTACAAACATTAATTACAAAGCTTCATAACCCCCCAGTGAGGAAGGTAATAACCACAAAAAGACTTAGCATTTATATGATTTTTGCATCTTCAAAAAGTTGTATAAACACTAAGCTTTAAAGTACCCTGCACAACATGGTAGTGCAATTATTCAAATGACACGTGGTGAGACAAAGATGCACCAAGGGGAGAACCTGCTTGCCCACGTCACACATCAATTAAATTACTAAGTACTTGTTATAGATTATTCTTGGTTTTGGGGTTTCCTTCCCACTCTCTGTCTTCCTTGGTGTCATAGCTGAGCAGGGATGTATGAGAGTGGTAGAGGGTGAAGACCATAATCTGAAGACCATTAGGTCCATGGCAGTGAGCAAAAATACAGGATGCCATGTCTCCTAGATGGAGTTGGGGTAGTTTGAGATTAATAGGGTCTTGAAGTGCTCGATGGTGACTGGTGGTTTGGAATATTGCTGCTGCAGGTAAAATCCTTTGAAATGTTTTGAGCAGCTCCCCAGCTACCCCAGATGACTTTCTGACTCCTGTGTGGCAGGCATCAACACAGAAAGCACATAGCTGATAACAGCTTGTTGTTCCCCACATATTCTAGGATATGATCAAACAGGGGGAGGAGTTTGGAGGCATGGTGGTTGTAATATGTGACTGAGTGGCTCATTTTTGGGTGTTCAGCAGCATGCATGCTTGTTGGCCTGTGCAAGGAGCAGCAGTCCTGGTTATACCCATTGCAGGAGCAAGGCATGACTTGTTTTTCTCTGCCCCAGCCAGTTTCCTAAGTTTGTCCAGGCTAACTTTTGTCCCTCCAGATGAGGATTAGCAAAAGTGGTTTGCAAGACTCAAATGGTTCTTTGTCATTTACCCAAAACAAGAAAACTTTCATCACATTGGGCTTCAAAATGCCCCAAGACAGGTGTGCTGCCCATCTGAGCGAAACACACTGCTGGTGCCTTGGTGGTTGGTGACATGCCTTGTGGGACAAGCACTGGGAAATAGTTTTGCAGTCCCTGTCAGCCACCAGTCTGGTGGACTGCTGGAGAGGTATGTTTCTCTGGGGCATAACCAGATCTAGAGTCTTTACCCTTAATGAAAAGTTGGAGCAGAATGAAACAGGGGGCAAAACTAGATTTTAGAAAGTAAATCAATTCCTTGCCTGATGGGCTGGACAAGGGATTTGCTCATCCGAGGGATGGAAATTCCAGTAAATGCATATTTTCAGAAGCTGTGCATCCTTCCCTCTGCAGACATTTTGTCTTTTAAATGGAAAGCCCACTCTCTAGTTCGTGTTCGTTTGTCCCAGGGTGTTCTGCAGCAGGCTGGGTTGGTTGAGGTCTTTTAAGAAAGGAGGCTGGTTTTGAGACTTTGCTCTATGTGCAAGTTTGCATTTCTCTTGTCCCCTTCAGAGACCAAGGGACCATTTTGTTCTCCATGGGATGAACTGCTCTGTGTCATTCCACATGCAGCTGAAGGACCAGGAGTGTTTTAAATAAAATGAAATTTCTCACTAATATCAAGAAAACATCAAATGGAGCTGAGGATAAGTGATTTCAAAATATTCTGAGGTCTTAGCCTGCCCTTGGCCTTGCCTAAGTAGGCCAAAGCTTTTTCCCTTGCAGAAGACAGCTTGAGAACAGAAGTCTTTAAAGAGCTTTCCTCTTCAGAGATGCTTCAGCTTTGAGGCTGGTGCCTGTCAGCATTTTAGTCTCTCAGAGCTTTATTTCCTTCATGTCAAAGATCATCTTACTTCCTTTGCAAAGCTGTCAGCCAGACCCTGCTGCTTTGATACAGCTGCGTTAGTCCCTGAGTCCCCTGTTGAACAAGCTGCTCAACAATGTTTGCACAAATGCATGATCTTGGGTAGAGAATTAATCCCTGTTCTTACCCCCTTTGCAGTCAGCCAGCTGAGAAATTATTTTAAACACTATCCCATGTGGATTAGTGCTACCCCAATTTCCTCTGCAAGTCTCTGGTGTTTCAGATGATCTTTTGACTCTGCACAGATGCAGAGTAATAAATTCATAACCTTGCTTTGTGGAACTTTTGCTCCCAAGTTCATTGCTGTTGGTGTCTCACTGGGGAACAGCCAAGCCATCATCAGCCTGCCTCGCTTCTCCTTCCCTGTGCTTCAGTTGTAATCAGATTTTTTTTTTGTTTTTTGCAAAACTCTTTACTAGTACATTTTCATTTTTCCTTTTTTCCCCCTCTTTTTCCCCCGTCTGATTGTTTGAGCTGCTGCAGCTGTTTGTCAGAATGAACTCCATCAATATACCCAGGATGTGGCAATGCCAGAGTTACTCTTATTTTGCAGGGTTTGAGGGATGCTCCTGAGGCCAACACCTGGCACTTGTGGTTGAGGAGACCTCTTTATAGTAATGATCCAAAGTCCTTCCCCTTTGCTGGAACAGCCTTCCAGTAGTGTGTTAGTTAATCACGTGTATATCCAGAGTGTGGCCCCATCTTACTGGGAATGGCTGCAGGTGGAAGGGAGACTACTGTTATGATCCCACTTCTCATACAAAAATACTGTTATGATACACCAAACTAATGTTGGGGTCTGATTATTAAAAGATGCCTCTGCCCCAATTAGGGTGCAAATGAGACTATATGCCAAAGCCAATAGTATGGATTTTATTTAACAGTAAATGTGAGGTAGAGAGATAAAAAGGGGGAGGGGGGCTGGGGAGGGTGTTAGAGAGACAGACACGTTATAGTCACCACCACATGGGTTCCTGCTGGTCTTTTCAGTGGTGGGAGTCCCCAGGTGTTCTTCTGGAGGTACCACTTTTATACAGTCCAAGCCATGGGTATCCAGGAGGTGTACGTGCCATTCCCACAGCTGGGATGGCACGTCTGTAAGCAGCTGCTTCCTTTTCTCACAGTTTGCCATGATGAGAATTTTTGTCCAGATAGGCTGCCCAGATCTGCCTCACCAGGCCTGGCATCTTCCTGTTGTTGTCATCTGTGCTTTTCTGCCAGTATGCACAGTGGAATTTTGCCCATTGTGCCAATTCCAAACCTTTCACCTCCATGTAGGGCTGAAAGTAATATCCTCCTGTTTGCCATCTGAGCCTGTTGGGGGGGCTTATCTCATGGAAATTTCCTTCTTTGACAGTGCTCTGAGACAAGTTAACTGCACTTTTTAAGTCCTGACAACTGCAGAAGGCCAAAAGTGGTAGCTCAGTACTGAAGAAACTGGAAGTGAACTTGTATTTTATTGCCTGTGAAAACGCCGCTTGTCCACTGGGCATTTACTCCCTCATCACCTCCTAAGCCTCCTGAGCAACAATAAACAGAAAATTGGAATAAGGAGTGCCTGCCAAGGAGAGGCAGTGTGGCCAGATGTGCTACACAGCTGGGGAGAAGTAGATGGATAATCTATTAAAGGGAAACAATGCAAATTGTTACGGTGTCAAGAGTATTTCAGTGCATGAGCCGCATGTGGTGGTTGTGGAGTGACAGAAAATGTTCCCTGTGCAGAGCCTTACAGAGGCAAGGATGGGTTCCCCATGTTCTGCCAAAGCAATGGGCAGGGGGTAACCAGAGCCCAAGAGGGTTGTAAAAGACCTTCTTCTAGATTTTGTGTGCAAGGGGAGATAAAGTAGCAGTTCCTGCACCCGGATTTTGCCACCTTAAAGTCAGTCATAAAAGTAAAATGGGCTGAGTCTCAGATGTGCACCACTGCCCTCTCCTGTGTGCGTGGGGGGATGCTGGTTGTGAGCACGGCTGAGTGTTGCACACCTCTGTCACTTCTGGACAGAAGGACCAGTGCTCTGCCCTCTCCCATCATCCTGAAGTTCTTGGGTGCCTTTGCATGTGAGGACACACTTTGACATGATGTCCTGCCTGGCAGCTTCAGATCTGTGACTCCCGTGTTTTGTGGAAATGCCCCTAGCAGATTTGGTGGTAAGATGAACTCAACTTTGCACATTAACTGGAAATTTGATATTTTTCTTAGGTGTGAAAAATGCAGCTTACCCTCTACGGATTTACAATGCATACTCCTTCCTCGAAGAATGAATTTGCACAGAATTTGCAAGTCAATATATTAATTGACTTGAATTAAGATTAATTTTTTAAAAGTATCCTTAGTAAGGAATTTAGTGTTTGTCAGTCTGTTTCTTTGTCTGGAATTAATAATGTAATAACACAGGCTCTTCAAATGTGGCATGTAATTAGAATTCATTGAAATCTTACGTCTAGACTAAATTTGAAGAAAATAGGTTGTAATTAAACTAAGTTATTAACAGTTTCTATATCTAATTATTGTGACTATGTGGTTCTCCTCTGGGTTAGGTGGGAAATCATTATCCCAAACTCAAGCCGATTGAGGACTTCAAACGAGCACTAATTCAGGGAGGAGGTACGCACAGTTAAAACAACCCAAATATTACCGAGTCTTTTGAGTTACGGTGATTCACACCAGCAACATTATGACTAAGATGTATTACTGCCATCGGCTCCAGCTGAGATGGAACTGAGCTTTAAAGATCCAATGTATTTTCCCTCTTATTCTGAACCCTTGGCATAATGAGCAGAAGAGAAATGAGTGCTCCCTTAGCCTGCTATATATGGGATTTTTTTTTCCCAGTGTAATATTCAATTAATTTCCTGAATAAGCCGTTCTCGCCCCAGGGAATAATTGCAAGATTTCTGTGCTGTTTGTAACTCTTCAAGTAGCTGTGTGCACTGCTACCTTTTAGCTCTGTTTTCACCTGGATGCAGGTCTTGCAACGATGTATCAGAAGGCCCCTGCATCCACATCTGCAACATGTTACATGGGTGCTGGCACTTCTTATGGGGGAGGATTTTCAGTCTACCTTCTGCCTCTCCTTCCACTCCCCTCTGTCTTTATTAGAAGAGGAGAAGGCAGAGAAAACAAAGAATTGACAGAGATTAATATGCTCTATGAATCAAACCTTCTGGAAATGCTTCTGTGGGTTAGTTACCTTCCTAGTGAGAGTAGGAGACTTGTAAAAAATTTCCATTGAACTATTCTTTTCCATCCCTAGAAAAATGCCAAGGAACTTGGACAAGAGTATTTTAAACGGTGTCTATCTAGCACTCCTTTGTTGCCTATTTTGCTACAGCTAATTAAAAGAGAAAAGCCTTTTAATATTTAAGCACCATTAACTCAGATGAATTATTAAATGTCAATTTGCATTATGTGCATAAAAGGATCAATAAACAAAGAGAATAAAGCAATGGAGGTGGCTGGGGTTAGAGAGATGTCAGCTCCTCTTATCGGAACCAGAGGGAATTGCTCGCTTGTCTGCCAGTTTGTGGTTGTTAATTATTGGTACTTGAGAAGGAAAGAACCAGGGACTTTCTAGGACTCTGCACACCAAAGGCACTGCAGGGATGTAAAAGATGCTGTCAAGATAAAACATTACTTGGCTTGATTTCCAGGGGTGTCACTCAGCCCCTGTTGCCTCTGTTCTGTTGACAATTCGCTGGCATTTGCTTTCAATGCTCTCTCCCTTCCTTTCGGGTGGAGCTTGGCCTTTGCATTGTAGACTGGAATTAGGCATGGATTGATCCCTGGCTGTGCTTTAGGCTTCCCGCCCAACGATGGCAGAGTGCAAGAGCAGCACTTCACACTTAGCAGCACTGCTTGGGGGATAAAAGCTTCAGTGTTTTGTGAGGGCCGGCACTGGAGCTCATTCAAGCACAAAGGTCTCTCTCCACTGAGGGGCTGTACCACAAGCAGCCTCCATGTGTCACCACCATCACCCACCTCCAATCCCTGATCTTGCTGGGAGCAGATGGGTACCCGGCAGGGGGGTGCCAGGTCTCTGCGGTCCCCATGGTCCTTGGCATCTCTGCCAGGTTTGCCAGTGAGTGGCTGTGCTGGGGTTGGTGCCATGGTTGCCTGTCCTGTCCCACCAAGTGGCTTGGAGCTGAGAGCAGATCCCATGCTTTGATCCCCTGGGAGGTGACTTAGCTGCCGGGGACCTGGGGGTGTATGTGGGATGTGCACCACTGTTCCTAGAGCTTTGGACAGAGACAAGTCCCTGATGCCCACCATTTTGCAGTAGTAAAATTGGAGTTTAGATAGTTGAATTAAGGGTAGTGTTTGTACTTCCAGCTCTTTCTGTGTTTTGTTCTAAGCAGGCTTCCAGCGAAATTTTATTTCAGTTTTTCTTTTGGCTCTTCCCACCCTCTCCTGCTCGCATTCCCGTCCCCCCCTCCTGCCCTCTGTTTCACAGTTGAAATAGCCTTTTGCTTTCCATGGAAGATGGGGATAGCAGTAGGTAAACATGGCCATTTGTTGAATCTTTCCTCTCCTGTGTGAAAAGAATGTTTGCACTGCCATCGTGGCATGATTGCCCTCACATCCCCAGCTCACTCTGAGCCGTCTGGATGGGGCCCTGGAAGCAGTGGAGCTGTGACAGGTGAGGATTTAGCATTGATTCGGTGCCTGAGTGTTTACCCAGCTTTGCAGACAGGCTTTGTGGTCTGCACAGAACTCTGTGTCTCTGCAGAAACTTTCCTGGCAGTGGTGGAGCTGCTTTGGTCACGTACACAGGGAGATCTTCAGGAGAGTTTGGGCACCAGGTAGTCAGTGCCTTGCTTTGCTGCCCCATGTCTGCACTCTCTGGGGTTAGCAGCCCTGAGCATACATCATCCCCTTTGGCTCTCCATGCAGAGAGAAGTCCTCTCCTCTGACAGCTCTTCTCTGCCAGTCCTCCTGCCCACCAGCCTCCGGTTTCCACCTTGGCATTGAAGAATTTGGGCCTCAGGGCATTTAGCATCAGCTGCAGTTCCATGGAAATGTTCCTATTCTTACCCAATTTCTTATTGTGTGTTTTCATTGCATACTGGTTTGGTTTTTGTTCTATTTCTTCTCTTACTGTTTTCTTCTCTTACTGGAGTCTGAATTCATTTCTCTTCCTGTGTTTCCAGAGTGGGTTTTAGCATGTGAGTATGACTCTAGTGGAGTCTTCAACAGCAAAGTCTGGAGCATTCTCCCTGTGTCCCACTAGCTGGGGAATCCAGTTTGAAACCACTAGCTCTGCTTTGCCTTATTTTTCATGATTCGGGAACAACAGCTGTCATCTGATATTTTTTTCTGGTTTTGATATGAAAAGGAGCCTGTAGTTATTCATTGATTGGAGTTCATGCACCTTTGCTGCTAATCTAGTCGACAGATGATTAGCAAATTGACATTTTTTTCCCCGTTTTGAAGGACTGAAGTGTCTGTGTTGTGCTCTCCTTTTATCTCCTATGTCAAATGATCCAGCCATGAAACAACAGCTGAGTTTCAAAGTACTCTGGTTTAAAGATCTGTGCACATGGACCTCTTTGTTGAAGAGTCACTGTTGTACCAAAGGGGTTCAAAGAATAAAAAGGGGAAAAAAGCAGAAGAAGCAGCACCAGTGATGGCTTTGGAAATGAGCTGATCTTGAATTCAGGGGAGAGAGGGTGAAACCCTTGGGACCATTCAAACAAAGCCCATTTACCTGCACAAGTTATTAGCAGCAGATGGTGGGGACATCACCTGTTGGACTTTGCTGCCAGTGCTGGCATGCTGCAGCACAGCTGTGGAAGGAATTTTTCCTGTCTGAGTGGGGATATGCAGCTTCAGTGGCTCCTACATGCCGTGACAGAGAGGCAAAAAAGGGAGAGCAAAAGTGTGAGTTGCATCTCCATCTGAGCTAGCCTTGGCTCTCTGGTGAGCTGGCTGCTCAGAGGCCCCTGGGGATGGGCACAGGGAAAGCTGAGAAGAGAGGCCAGAGGGTCTGCAGTCCTTCTGGATGCCTGTAGCTGTTCACTGCCCTTCAAAGGGTGGTGGGGGCATGGAGCAGCTGGAGATTAGCTCAGGGGACTGGAAACCTGGTGGGAGTTTACATGAAGGAGACAAATGATCAAACCTACCAAGGAGCCCGGTGCTCCCCTGTCCTGCAGTATTCACCTGTTCCTGCAGCACATGGGTTGGATAAACAAGTGTCTGTGCTGCCCATGTACAGTTGACTTCCTCTCTTTGTAGCCCTTTTTGTTCTGACTGGACTGTTTCATTTTTGGGTATTTTACCAGCTGACAAACAAGTCATTCTGTTAGTCGTCTATATCTTCTAGAATAGAGGATGGTTTCTCCCCCAGGCTGCTTGTCTCATTTGTGTTTTCCCCTAAAATGCTTAGGAGATTTAAGTAACAACAAGACAAGAAACGTACAATATTTTGAGCACTCAGCTTGGCAGGATCTCCTCACCCAAGTGTGGCTCTGTGGCTCATTGGGTTTTGCACCAAGACTTAGAGATACAGCTCAGCACAGCAAGAAGTGGGTTGGGAGAGATGATAAAGTCTCTTTTAGGGCCATTATGAGACAGGCATGGTTTTTTCATTTCCCAGCCAAAGCTGGAATCTTCCAGGACAGTGTTGCTGAGGTGCAGGCTCTGACTGCCATTGTATCTGGAGCCCCTGATGGTTTGAAGACAAGCTACTTCATATTGCATTGAGTTGTCTATAGAAATTCCACTCAGGTATAAGAGTTAGGCAGTAATGCAGAGTTTGTTTCACCATAATGCTCTGTGTGTGTAACATCTGTCACTTGATTCTTACCAAACAAAGTTGCTGATCAATTTTGCTTTGCTCCTTAGCACTCTGCAGTTAGGTGGACCTAGGAAGAATAGTTTGGGAACATCTAGGAAAGCTAGTGAGCTGCTGCAGGCAGTGGAGTTGGGGATTGAGGTGATCAGTGATGATCTGGTAACTGATACTTTAGTAAAGCACATAATCCGGCTTTGGTTTTAAGTTGAACTATGGTCTCTGGAGCAGGTGTTGCAGTCGCTGGGGGGTGTACCTGCTATTCATGACATCTCACATGATTTTGTTGCCGGCATTTTTCTAAAAGAAACAAAATTATAGAGGTGCTTCAAGGAAGTGACATTGATTAAGCAAAAAGTTATTTTAAGACTGTGGAAATCATCTGGCTGAGCTTTGCAAAAAGAAACTCTGTTCCTGGAGATGCAGTCAGACAGAGATGTGAAGACAGTCTTGGTCTCTTCCAAGTGAAAAAAAATCCCATGCTATTTCAAGTAGCCAAGTTTCATGCTCTGTGATTACTTTCCACACCTCTGTCATTTCTCTGTGCACTTCTCATTGAAAATTGTGTATTTTTCTTCTTGCTCAAGAGTAGCTGTGAAGTGTTGTGTGGGGTTAGACATGGTTCTTTCCATATCTTGAGAGTGGCTGTGTCTCTGTTATGTGTGAATTGATGTTTGTGTTTTAATCATGATGAGTGTACAAACACTAAAGGACTCAGAGACATTTTGCTACTCAAATATGATGTGTTCCCTGCTGCAAATTTAGGCCAGGTGTACAGTAAGCAGATTTTTTGTTTTGTTTTGGTTTTAGCATATAAGGTTTGGGCTGCAATGAAAATACGGGGGCATGACAGCAAAAGAACCTCACTGGAGATCTGCCTTTTTTGGGGGTTGTAACCCTTACTGTCAGCAGGCAGGGAGGGCTTCCTGATGTCTTTTGGTTTAGGACAGTACTGAGGTAGCAGAGAGCTGCCCGGGCAGCACATGATGTTGGAAGAGTCAACAGAAGGAGCTTGGGCAAGACAGAAGTCCAAGGAGTGGGAGGAGGCCAAGGACCATGGATATGCTTTGATCCTCAGCTATCCCTGGGCCTTCTGTCTGTGCATTGCCTCTCTCTGTGCTAGGGGACCTGGCCTTGTGTTAAAAGCTGGCATTTAATCAGACTGAACTGTACCAAGCACCTCCCATGGGGGAAGATCCCTGCAGGGACTGGGCTCCCTTTGCCATTGCACTGGGCAAAGAGGCTGTGAGGGGCTGAGGTGAGGAGGGGGAGGCCCCTGAACAAGCATCCAGGGAATGTGTTTGGAAAATGGTGGTGGCATTTGGTTTGGAAAATGGGCTCCCCTGGGCAGGCTGCACAAAGACATCCAACGCCTGAGCTTGGTTACACCCACCCACTGCCCCCTTCTCTCCCTCTGCTCTTGTGCTGGTCTTAACTGCTGAGCAATGGGTATAGCTGGCTTTTCTTCAGCCATTAATACAATATTGATCCACAGCCCTGCTGACAATGTTAATGGACACTGATTGTGTATTATTATTTCCATGATTGTCCTCAAGCTGGAGTGAATTCTCCTTTTCAAATGGCCCATCGATATCATGCCCGGCATTGTGGGCTGGATCTGGCCTGGTTAATTTGTTTTGTCTAAAGTTCCAGCAAAGCCTGTGGTCTTCATCCCTAGTGGAGCAATCAGTGAGACCAGGTGAGCAGTGCTGGAGCACACATCAAGGCAGTTTCCATCCCCTCCCAGAGCAGGGTGTGTTGATTGGCCATCAGGATGCTTCCCATCGTACCAGACCTTCCTCGCTGCCGCCGAGTGTTTCTAGCACGTCTCTTCCCTTTACTCGTGTCCTGGCTTTCCTTTGTGCTCTGCTGGGGGGACATGACCCCTTCCTCACAGGTCTCCATGTTGGTGTGCCCCTGCTCTCCGAGCAGATGTGTGCATTGCACGAACAGACGGGATAAAACACTAACTCCAGCAGTGACTTCCAGGCGTGTGCTGCCCCTGGGGTGCTCTGCCACGCGTGGTCTGCAGCGAACAGTGCTGCAGGGCCGTTCCTGGAGAGGCACTCACTGGCAGTGTCTCTTCAGCAAGAAAGGCCACATGCGGATTTCCTCAGTGAAATGCTTATTCAGCCCCACTGCGGTCCATAAATACTGTGTGTTTTCCCATTTCTGGGAACTCCCTTCAAGATGCATCTGTTACATGCCACTTGCTCGGGATGGGAAGGGTGAGGGAAGGAGACAGACAGGTTCTTAAGAGGTTTAAGCAGCAGATTAGCAGCTGATGCCCTCCTCCTTGTTGGAGTGTAACTATGCAGGGTGAGTCTGGGGAGCCTGTGATCAGGAATGGGAAGGACCTTGGATTCTTTGCCTAGGGTGTGTGCAGAAGAGGCTGAATTACATCTGCACCAGCTGCATGGAAGATCATTGCTTGCCTTGCAAAGCAGGGTGGTAGATTCAGGCTGAGGAAAACTCTAGGTGCAGCTTCCCTGTCTCCCCACCCTGGAAGAGCATGGTAGCAGAGGTGGGTGGACTCAGTGCCCTTGTGCGTTCAGCAGCAGGTGTTGGCCCAGCAGCTTTGGAGATAAATGTTCTTCATCCTTGAGCCATCAGCAGGACACACAGATGGCAGGGGTAGTGGTGGGACAGAGTCAAACAGTGATTGCTGCTGATAAAGTGCTGAGGACAGCAGGGAAGTGTGGAACGTGCTGGGCTGCAAAACAGGGCAGCAGCTGCCCCTGTGGGTGCCGACAGTGACTGAGGGAGTGTCAGTGCAGTATCTGTCACTCACCACCCTCTCTGTGAAGGAGCTCTCATCGTTGTCATTTTACTGATGAGATCTGAGGTTCGAGAAGATGAATAGCGAGAGCTGTGAACCAAATACAGATGACTCAGTCCTCTCCAAAAGACCATTTCTCTCTCCTTTTCTACATTTTCGTGTTATTAGCAACCTCTAAGCACCAAGAGTCTCATAAACTTTCCAGGTTATGGTAATAATAACTTTGTACAGTACACTGCACTGGGAATAAAGTTATTTTATCCACTTCAATTTCCTTTTGTTTTAATGTGTAAATATATCAAGCAAAAGCATAGTAGGAAATCTTGATGCAGAGGCCAAATGCGTTACAGGCCAGCCATTTTCTGAGGAAGGGCCTAATGCTGCATGTTCATACTCTGATTTTTTTCCCTTCTGAAGCATCTGACACTCAATGTGTGGCTGGCCTAGTTTCTCTGGAGGACTTTGTATTGAGAGCCTTCCGTAAGTTGATCTCTTACCTGAAAGTGGAATAAAAGTGATGATACATCTGCCCCTCAAAATTCTGGGAAAAATGGGAGGGGAACAATCTGTCTCTTGTTCCCCCATGGAAGCCATCAGAGATCTTCCTTGGACCTCTGCTTTGGGGTTTGCTGGCCTGAGGTGAGGGATTGTGCCCCAGGACTCAACAGGGGAGGTTGTCTCTGCGCAAGAGTTGCTCTGTGTGGAGCACTGCTGAGAATGGCTGGGGTTACTCCTTCATCTCCAGCCTTTCTTTTCCTTCCTGAGGTCCTTCTGTGAAACTGTTCCTCTGTCAGGCATGCTCCTGCTGTCCTGTTGTGCTGGCAGTGTGCAGACTGTCTGCATGCTGAAATCTTCCAGGAAACCTGGGATAATGTCAAACAATAATGTATTCTTTCTGTTCAAGCACATTAAAAGTGCAATTAATCCTCACAGTCTCTCTGCCCATCTGTAATACAGCATGAGGTGACTTTCCTAGCCTTTGTGTGCTGTGGCAGGCTGAGCTTGGAACAGAGACCTTCCCAAGTCTCATCTTGTGATTTAATGCAGTCCCCAAAGAGCTGGGTTCATTCATGGCTCAGCCCCCACCTACTAATGTCAAGTTGTAACCAAGCCAGAGGCAGTGTCTCAGGCTCCTGTGCCATCTACCTGAGTGCTTTTGTCTCCAAGACAGCCCCAAGCATTTCTGAGTTTCCTTTTGAGAGATCTGGTTCACATGGGGTTTAAGACATGAAAAAAAGGTGGTTGTTCTGCTGAGGACCTGGTGCTGTTATTGCCAGAGAGTTGTTACAGCTTAAGCAGTGGGGGTTCCTTTAAAGAGATGTCCCTTTCCAATGATTTAGCTGAAAGGTGTTAGTGATGGTGACACAAGCAAGTTCAGACACCTGCAAACAAAGCTGGATGTATGTACCCTTGCTCGTAAGCTGCATTACAGCTCAGAGGATCCAGGGAGAATTTGGGAGAAGAGAACAAAATTATAACCCAGGGCTTATCCCCAGGGCTGTAGTTTTGTTGTAGTCTAGTGCCGTACAAGGATTAGTTTAAATAACGTTTCTCTCAAACTCAGAGATACACCAGCAAATTACCCCAAGGTGTTTTGGTACCAGAATAGTTGCACAAAAGCCTTCTAATCCTATACCACTCTACCTAATGATTTTGCTGTGGAAGTTACCTATGTGGAAATGCCTCTGGACAAGTGGTAGAAAAGGGTTACACAACACAGGTGAAATAATGGAAGTGGAATGTACAAAGGGAAGAGTGAAAGTTGCAATGCTTATTTTGCATACCATATAGGGAACAGCAGAGCAACTTAAGAGCAACATTTAACTGGGAGCTAGAGCTGCAGATAAATATTCCGATTTTCCATGGGGTATCTGGAAATTATTTTTTACAGCAAGGTCACATTTGCAAAGGGAAAATAGAGCCACCAGCTGGCAAAGGCAGCCCAGAGACTCTGAAGAGAGGTTACTGGAGCTTTACTACTTTAGGGTGCCAGGACCCTGCTGAAATGCAGGCAGCACAGTTTGGGGACTGGGGGAATGTGGCATAGGATGGGAAAGGGACAGAGTCTCTCTTTTAGTCAGCAGAGATCGATCAGCATCACAGCCTGTGTCTCAGCCCTGTAAGTGGTGCTCTGCAGTACACGTGGGGCTGAAGGTGTCATGGCAGATCTGCAGGAAACTGATCTGAGGGCTGAGCGAGGCTGTCATTTGGATTAAGGTATATTAGGAAAGGTTATGTAGACTTCTGAATTCCTCCTCTGCAACTGTTGGCTTGACAAGCACTCATGATGTCTGTTCCTGATAAATTACTATTTTAATTAATGTATTTACATATTTGTGTGTATGTGCTTACATGTATGTGTGTACAAACACACAGATGTGTGTGAGCACATACACGGGTTTGTGCTTTCTCCTGGGTTCAGCAAGACTCTGCCATCCAGGCAGGGGAAGGTCACTCATCTGCTCAGTTGTATCAGTGAAGTCTTTAACAGTCAGTTTTGGCATTCAATAATGCCCGAGCGATGGCAGGCATCTTGGGAGGCCTGCAGAAGGGGAAAATGGGAAAGGCTGAGGGATTTGTCCATGTTTGTGCCATCATATTATTCAAATAGACACGTTGCTTCGGTTTGTCAACAGTTTGGACAGTAAAAATGATTTTAACAAAGTGCCACCATGCTGGAAAGACAGGCGAGTAAGAGAGTAGCTTGCTGTACATGCAGTGCTGTTGCCTGGGTGCTGGGTGGCCATGGCAGGCTGTAAAGCCCCAGCAGCAAGAGCAATTATTTCCCATTAGCCCTGTGTCCACTCTCACGTCCCTGCTGCTTGGCCAGTGCGTTGTGGTGATACAGAAGCAGATCTGATCTCAGAAGCAGATCTGGGCCACTGCCTGAGACCAGCCCGTCCAGCTGTCTGTACTGCTGGTGGATTAAACCACTAAAAATCCGAGCACTTCTCTTGCCCAGGTGATTTGGTCTAGAGCATTTTGGTCACACCAAAATAATGAAAATAATTTTTATAAAGGTAGTCTTTGAAGCTCAGCTAACCTTGAGGAAAAAGTGGGTGCTTGGTTCAGCTTTAATAGGTTGTGCAAAATTTATTCTTGCTTAGGAAGGCTCTCTAAGGCTCATTGCTTTAAACCTTTTGATCGTCTCCTCAGTGGTTTGTTCATTTTTGTTATATTCCACTAATGGGAGCTAGAGCTATGACTCCAGAGTCACCTGAAAGCATTCTAGCAAGCTGGGTAAGTATCCCACGGGACTGTCAGTAAAACACCAGCTCTTAGACACGTTTGTGGGTTTCTGTGTTTCTTGAAGTGCAACTGGAGTTTCCCCCTCAAACAGGCGCAGGTGTCCTGTTGGGCTGCACAGCCACCTTCAATGCATCTCAGCCTCTTCTCTGATCACACAGATGCTTTGGAGTAGGGAGCCAAAGGCTGTTTGCACAGAACTTCAGAGCTGAGGCTTTTTTCTTTATAAAATCCTGTTCTACTAGAGCTTGTCTCTTCCTGCTCGTCATCAGGGCTGTAGTGGGATACAGGTGCTGTTTGGTGTCGTGGCATTTTATAACTTTGTTTTGGGAACTTGCTTGCTATGTAATTTTTCACCCATTTGCTTGGCCGGACTGGCAGTAATTGGTCTCATTTGCAGCTGTAGGTGGAGAAATCCCTACAGATTATGGAGTCCTCTGGTCCTGCAGAGGCTGTTCCCTCTGGCTCAGGGCTGAGACAGGCTGCTATTTAATATGGGAAAGACTTGTTTTTCCTGCAGTGTGTGCTATGCCTGTTCTAGGGATGTGTGCTAATAGCTGCACAGAGCTCCAGGGCCCTTTCTGACTCTGCTCAGTAGTTATCCCATCCCCCTGCGAGGTAAATCATAGTAATCAGGCTTATTTTAGACAGGCATAGAGCAGTTGTGATTTGACCAGGTCCCTGCTGTAGCTGCTTGTACATATTCCTCTCTGGGAGAGATGACAGCAGAAAATTTTTAGTCCTCAACCCGTGCAGGAGGGTCCACCCCAAAAAAGCTCCATAATCTGCTTTTCAGTGTCTAGAGCTGCTCATCCCAACAGGACCATAGGTTTTAATATAGTAGTTGATATCTGTCACCCAGGAAATGGGTAAAATTGCTTAATAATTTACCTCCTACGACCTCTGTGACTTATTCCCAGAACTGCCTGGCTCTTCCCCTCTGTGGCTTAAGAGGTGGGAGAAGTCACCCTGGGCACTGGGTATAAGGAGATGGGGTACTGCTCGTTTCCCTCTTTACCTCTTCTTTCCCCTCCACAGCTCCTGCTCAGGCCCAAATCATCCATGCTGGGCAAGCATGCGTGGTGAAGGAAGACAACATCAGTGAACGGGTTTACACAATTCGGGAGGGGGACACGCTGGTCCTGCAGTGTCTGGTCACAGGACACCCCCGGCCACAGGTAAGCCTTCAGTCTTGTCTGTCACCCGTGCTCCCCATGGCACTTTTTTGTAGTCTCCACAGAGAGGAGAACTGTGGGCAGTGGGGTGTCCAGCTTTCTCCTACATGTTGGATTCAGGTAGGGATGCCCCATTTTGCAAGCACTTAGCTTGTTAAGCCGTGAAGCATTTAAGCTTGCTTTCATGGAAAACAGTCCACAAAGCTTTGCAGAAGCTTACAAAGACCTTTTACTTGTCTTCAGTATGTGAAGTCCCTCCAAAAACTGCAAGTCCAAACTGAAACGATTATACAGTGCATCCTCAAATCTTTAACCATCTTAGTACAAAGCAGGAACAGCCTAGAAAAGGCTTCCCCCCTGTGCTTGGCTTAGGAGGTGGTCCTTCATGGTCCATCAGACTTTCAGCTTCTCTGGATGTACCAAGGGGACGCTGCTTGGGGGACTTTGGGAAGTTGTTGGTAGTGTCCTTCACTGAGCCCCGTGCAGAGCCTGCTGTTCATTGATTTGTGGCCACTATAAAGAGGCAGATTCAGACTTGCAGCACTGGGCACATCCACGCTGTGGTCAGAGACACAGTCCACTGGGGAGGTACAAAGCTGAGCTTGGCTAATGCAGTCCTGACTTGGGGTGCCCAGAGGCTTGCACAGCCTCAAGCCTGTGCAGCCACCTCAGCACCCTTCAGATACTCAAGCTGGGCAGTTCAGTGTTCGTGTGGGTGTGTCTGTAGAGGTACTGGACCAGAGCATGGGTCTGCCAGCTCTGGGACAGACCATGGTAGGAACAGCAGCTGGTGAACACTGCGAGGCTGGATGTGCCAGAATACACTCAAGGGAGCCACATATGATATGTATCTTGGCCCCCTTCCTCAATCCTGCCAAAGATATTTGTGGAGAGAAGCCATGCATCTGCTTTTGCCAGTCAGTGTCTCTGTGGACTTGCTTTTGAGGAGCTACTTGGCGAAGAGGTGGTGACAAAGGCAAGGATTTGAAATGTTTTTTTCAACAAAAGAATATCCTGGAAACAATAAAAAGAAAATTACCTTAGCCGAGTCAGCAAAAACAACCAGCCTAGGCTTGTGACAGTGATGGGCAAATGATACCTGTGTGCATCAGAAATGGGGAATTTGGTAGCAGTGGCCCTGCCTAAGGTTGTTGAATGTGTGGAAAGGTCCTGGCAGGTTATAGGGATTTGAGCCTGAGTATCTAGAGAGATTTCTGGAGCAGAGCCTGTTGCAGACAGCAGGCTAGTGGGCAACACTCTGGCTTGTCATTGCCCAGACCTGCACAGGGAACACCACAGCCTGGAACCAGGCATGACCAGGGAGACTGGAACCTGAGTGTATAAAACGTGGCAGGCATCCTATTTCTGCCCTCCCTCCTAATGGATTGATTTCTTCCCCAGCTAAGCTCTTATCCTAACCTTTGTTTAATCTTCTCTTTCCCTTTCTATCAGCCAGTCATTAAAGCATGAAAATGTGGCCAAAATACTAAAATGAGATTGTGATTGAAAAGATTAAAGAGCTGGCTGAAGTGTCCTTCAAAACAGGACACTCCAACAGTCTTGGGGCACTCAGACAATTTCATAAGCCTACAAAGGCTGAATAAATCCATGGTCAATAGCTCCAAAAATCTGCTCAGCCTGGTGTTCTGGGAGTGAGATATAAACACCCCTGCTCCTTCTAGAGCATCAGCACCAATCAGGTGATAGCAGTGAGCTTTAGGCAAAGTCTGGCAGAGTGGTCAAGGTATTTGGTCCATCTTATCTATGGCCAATACTGAATGGAAGTCTCTCTTCTTTCTGCTGGCTGATCTTGCTGGATCTCAGTCCCAAAGTCTAGATTGTCACCAGAGTAGGAGGCTAGCGGTCAGCAGCCTTTAGAAGGGAGGTTGCAGACATAGAAAACCAATGGGCTGAGAAAAGCTGTCTCTCTCTTTCATTGTCTGGAGTGCACAGAACAAGGGAGAAGGTTGTACGTCCACTGCGAGGGCTGTACCTCATTCCAGACATAAGAGTAACCCTTTGGTCTTTGGGATTGCTGTCTTCTTGCCACCATTCACCATGAAATATGCAGCTCCGTTGCCCCTGCAAGCTGGGATCTTACGACATGTAACATAAGGACAAGGAAATTAAAAGATGGCTTGAAATCTGAAGGGATTTTTTCTTTTCTTTTTCTGTATCTTTAAAAACAGAGGAAAAGCTTGTGTACTGCAAAAGGATGACTTACAAAAATAAAATACGCAGGGGTTCCCAGTGGGAAAGGGGCAAGAGTCAGATAGCAACTGCATTTTTTCTCTCATGGAAAAACAAAAAGCAGAAATAGCCTTGCTGCCCAGAAAAAGTGGAGTGTGGACTGCAGCAAAAGCTCTGTAGCTGTAAGCTGATGTCTGCTGTAGTGTCGTGGCCTACCAGCCACATGGGGTCTCAAGGCTGAATGCTGAAAGTCCTGTGCTGTGCGTAAAACTGAGCAAGCTGCTGGGTTTACAGGATCAGAGCAGGAGTGGTAAACATGCAGTGTGTGTCTGGGTGAACTGAGGGGTTATCCTGGACTCTTGGACATGGGAGTTGGTGATGGACCAGAATCAGCGTCTGGCCTACTGAGACATACCGAGATCAGTAGCTGAGCTTTGGTAAGTCTGGCGGTGCTGTGGGACCTCTTCATGGAAGTATCTAGGGAGGAGGGGGAAGAGCAACCAAGAGACCTCTGCTGAATCTTGGGATCTCTGTTTTGTGTTCCTGATTTCATTCCTCTTGTTCTTCTCATGCAGGTGAGATGGACCAAAACTGCTGGCAGCGCGTCGGACAAATTCCAAGAGACGTCAGTGCTTAACGAGACCCTTCGGATTGAGAAGATCCAAAGGCTGCAGGGGGGCCGCTATTACTGTAAAGCAGAAAATGGGGTTGGGGTCCCTGCCATCAAGTCCATTCGAGTAGATGTGCAGTGTAAGTCGTTTAGCGGCAACCCAGACCTTCCCACAGTTCTACTGCATGTCTCTGCCTTGCTGCGGGGCCAGCAGGGAGCTGCATTGCCCTAGGACCACGTGCACCTGATTCGGGAGCAGAGGGACTGGCGTGGTCTCTCCAGGGTCTTTTTTGCCTAGGAGATTAGATCCATCCCTGAAAAACACAGCTCTGCTGTCCTTGTGTGTCATTCTTATCTAGGTGCCACGATGTCTGTCACTGACAGGGGTCCCTAGCATTTGTCTGGGATGTAGCATTGTGGGTGGCTTCTGCTTTGTCTTCATTTTGAAGCTGACAGTGCTAGAAGCAATCAATGCCTCTTGAAGTGCCCCAGATGCTGGGGGCATTCCTGAAACCAGTATCCTGCTCCCAGCATTGCTACTTCTGTAACATGGTGGAAACAGAGCTAAAAACTCTGGAATACAGCTGAGGAGGCTGAGCTGTGATAGGATAGATGTGAAGGTGACCCAATATTTCGCTGGTTGGTCATAGTGCCCATAATGTGAAGGTGACTCAACATTTCTCTGTCTGGTCATAGTGTCCATCCTTCTCGAGTCCTAGAGATGCTGCTAGTGGTTTTCCACCTTGCGCTTCAGGTGTTGAGGGTTTCTCTCAATGTTTTTTTCTTGGACTTAATGTTTATTCTTGGGCTGCTGTGGTCAAAAGGGAGAGAAATTAAATTTATGCCATAAATCCCATATGGGAGAAATACAAGTTTTAACATCTAGGCAACTTGTGAAGAGATTTGCACTCTTGGAGAAGATTACCATTATATTGTCCTTGACTATCCACTATTCCCATTTTCTCCAGCCCAACTAACACCAAATACCTCTCCTCACTCATATTATCTGAGAAGGCAAGAGGTTGATGCTTAAAAGTTGTAAGGTATGATAAAGCAGCTGAATCTGTCCCTGAACCTGTCATGAGCTGTTCCTACCTTGCCTCTAGCAAGAAGGTCCTTTCTTCTGAGCTGAGGGGCACTGTGGTTATCTGTCAGTGGAACAACCTCCAGGCTTCAAAACCCCAGTACATGCCTGGAGGCTGGGCAGACCTTTTTGCTGACAGCAACTGCTGCCTGACTGCTTCCTTTTAGTCCTGCTGTCCAGCCCAGCTGTGATGTGACTCTCACAAAATGTGCCACAGACTTGGGCATCCTTAGCTTTTGGCAGGTTCATGATCCACAGTCATATTATATGGCTGGGAGTAGCTCCCATCTCTGTTCCTTCTTTGCCCTACCCTTCACTGGAGTTGTGTAGTGTGGGCACCTTCCTACCTAGGCTGTGGGAATGGATTGCTTCAACTGCAGCCACTGTGGATAGGATGAGTGTTCATGGCATTGCATCACTTTGTTTAGAGAAGTTCTGGCACCCACTGTAGATCTGCTTGGCTTCTCTGCCTGTTTCTTCTCCTACATATGGTGGAGGCATATAATAACTCTCTGTTGTAAAGTATACTTGCTTTCCTCACGCCTCAGTGTGACGCCTTGCCGGGGCCTGTGTCTCTAGGAACAGGAACATGCACTGATCTCCTCATGCCCTGAGGGTGCTCCCGCGGTGCAGGCTGGAGCTAGAGTGATGTAGTGTCCCGTGGTCCCTCATGCAGCTCTGACCTGTAGAACTGTGGGGCTTATGGGGTGGCCAAGGGCTTTCTCATACTAACATCTACTCTGCAGATGGACTTGGTACTGCACCTCTGTTCTGCTCACTTGGTTTTTGGGGAGGAGACACTATTTTCTGCTAGCATTTGCAGTAGGTACAAGGGAACACATGGGAAAAGCCACAGTTTTTGTTGAACGTTCACCCAGGCAACCTTCAGCTGAATGAACCAGAATTTGAAAACAAACCCGTACTTTTCCTGCATCCCATTTTGTAGCTAGAGGTAAGTAATCACCCTCATGTGTACCTTGGTGTCCTTGACAGCTGCTGCTAGTCCTCAGTCATACTTGTACTATTCAACAATGAGGTTGTGCAGAGAGCATTGTTGGTGCCAAGAGGATATTAAACTGGAAACACTAACCCGTGTAGCATGATATTCCTTTGCCCCAAGTGCGCATCAGTGAGGCTTTAAAGTATTGGTTAGATACTGGCAGAGACGCAGCTGCTGTTCGGAGTATTTCCATGTGGGAGAGAGAGAAAGTAAAGAAAAGAAAAGAATGAGTGTTTACAACCTTTTATTGTGCATGAAACATCCCATGTGATCATCTCCATGGGCAGCCTTGGGCCGAATTTATCATTTGAGCAGCTCACTGACATCAGTGGCGTTACTTGTACATCAAGGACATACATCTTGTCGTAGGTCTTATTTTAGTTTTCTCAGGAGGGTGAGACCTAGAACTGACTGCTACAAAAGAATGCTGAAGGATTCAAAGGAGGAAAGTTTTAGCAACCAAAAAGGAGGTGTTGTTTTCTGTGTGGGGAGTAGCTGGGAGCCAGGAGACTGGAATGGTGAGTTTCTTCTTTAGTTAGTAAGGGAAGTATTTTACCTGCTGAGAAACAGAGTCTCAGAAGGATGGTAGCTACAGAGTCATTCATGTGAAGTTTGAACAAATAAAGGAGGATTAAGGACAAAGAAGTTGGAAAAGAGGAGAGGCTGTGCTCAGGGTCCTGGTCCAAAAGAATTTGACATTTAGTCACTCTATGGCCACATGAAGACATCACTGTATGGAGAGAAGCCTTTTTTTTTTTTCCATCTGCATATGTTTCTCTTCAGCTGTGAGTGTTTTTTGGGTGGCGGAATTTTTTTTCTGGGGTATTTTTTGTGTCTTGTCATTATTCCATTAATGGCTCTACTCATATCTCTGAGATATGGTCAAGCAGACAAATTTCAGGTCCCATTACAATTGCTGTCTGCTGAGCATACAGCTCATTAAAAGATGCAAATCCATAAGCTGACACTTGTGATTCAGCAGAGAGCATATGTTGTTTGGATGATATGTTAGCAGAAACTCATCCCTGCATCCCTCTTTCTTTCTGGAAGTTGGGTCTCCAAACGTACAAATCTGTAAAATAAAATATTGTGAAAACTAGGTGGAAGGGGAGGGTAGGAGGTGATGTGCCCGTTAGCATGTGCAGAGGACCATGCTGACAGCACAAGAGGATACTTGGTGCAAGTACCTCGGTTTCCTTGCAGCTGAAAATGGGGTCATAATGCTCCTGAAAATATAGAATCACTTCAACTTGAGCTCAAAAGATGCCTTGTAAGACATATTTTAAGATACAGGGACTGATTTCAGTTTTAGCGGGCCAGTTCTTGTCAAAAGGGATCTTTACATTTAACCTCAAAGTGGTTCTGTGAGGAGAAAGATCTACTGCCTCTGAGGTTTCCCTCATGCTACCTTGATGTTCAAACATTAATACTTGCTGCAACTTCTGAGAAAATCATACCTTTTTAGCAGGTGGGCAACCGTAGGGGGGCAGTATGCTCTGTGTGGATGGAGAAAACCCTCTCCCTGCAGGGTTATTGCTGCTGTCCTTGCAAGTGCAGCCTCTGATAACCACTGATTCAGTCATGGGGGCTGTGTGTCTGGTGCAGGTACGACAAGGGAATTGAATGGAGCACCTTTTGTAAAGGGAGAAAACAAAAGAATCTGATCAGTTTAGGGAGGGATAATGAAGTTGCCGTGAGTACAATTTGCCAAAGAAGGACAGTTGATACAGACTGAAGAAAATACAGAGAGGATATTTAATAGGAAGAGAGAGAAATTATACATACCTATTACAGTGTTTTGCATCTCATATTCCCATGACTCCCCACGAGATTTGCTCTGTCTAGATGAGTTTCCAACTCAGCTCCTTGACCTTGTCCTGATTTTTTACTTTCATTCCTTGTCTTGAAGGTTTGTCATGTCATTTGTATGGACATCTCACAGCAATGGGCTTTGCCCCATGATTTCAGGAGGGATTTGAGCACTGGAAAATGGAGAAATTTTGATGGAACAGAGCTTCCTGGGGTCCTTCTGACCTCTCACTGAAGTAGAGAGTAGTGATTTTCTGTAGGGGGGTGCCATTGGGGAAAGTGAGGCAGCCCACTGCTCTGAGACACATGTGGCACACAGGTGGTTTTTTTGAGGACTGCATGGGACCAGAGACTGCTTTCTATTCTCTGAAGGTTTGTGTGGTGAGCGGAGAATTCTGGCTTCTCCTGTCTGTTCCCTTTAGATATTGGTTGTATTACCTGCCCTCAGATCGGCTCTTAAATCAGCAGTTGTCATCAGCCAAATGTGTGGGACCTTTCCCTCTCCTCAGTGGTACCTGGAGCACCATCTGCTCTGCAGGCTGTACATGCAGACCAAGCTTTGCTAACAAGGGCTGCGACCCTCCCTACCTCCCTTCCAGATCTAGATGAGCCTGTTCTCACCGTTCACCAGACCATCAGTGATGTACGTGGCAGCTTCTACCAGGAGAAGACCGTCTTCCTCCGCTGCACCGTCAACTCCAACCCACCAGCTCGCTTCATCTGGAAACGGGGAGCCGAGACACTTTCTCACAGTCAGGACAACGGTGTGGACATCTATGAACCCCTTTACACACAGGTGAAAATAAGCAAACCTCTGCCAACTTGTGTTGAGTGTCTTGCTGATGCAGGGCACTGTAGTGGATGATGTTTCCTTCCCTGCATGGATTATGATGCTGGGGAGAGGGTGCAGGCTGCTGCAAGGAGCACTGCCTCCAGAAGGCCTGATAGACCTTCCTTCTGCATGCAAGTTCCCAGGGTACAAGAGGAGCAGAGCAGGAGGGAGTGTGACAGCCTAGGAGGACCTTTCCCTTTTTATCATTGTCCCTGAGAGCAGTGACACAGCTCCCCTAATGAGGTTATGCAGCTGTTGGATGGCTAAGACTAAAATCCAAGCAAACAATCCCAAGATTGGATTTCCTCCATCTCTCATCACTACTTTGTTTTTCCTTAATTGAATGCCCAGGCTCCATAAATTAAGGAAGGGCTTCCTGTTCAGCAGTGTGAGCAAATAGCAGGCATTGCTGTGGGATCCATGAGCTTTTCCTAATGGCCACAAGTAATGGGGAGCCCAGCTGCCTGGGCACTTCCAGATTGTTGTCCTGTGACAAGGTATCCACATAATTTCTCCTTCTCCTGCTTGGCTGTGTTAGACTTGCCCTGCACAACCAGGTTTCCCCTCTAAACACCACTTTATTCAGACTAATTAGCCTGCCAATGTAATGGGAGGTGGAAGGGAATTTTTCTTTTGCCAGGGCACTCTGGGCATGTTACCCTAGGCTGAGCTCAGGATTTGAATGTCCTTTAGATGCTAATCAGCCCCAGTACTTCCAGCAAGGCTGCTAGGGAACACATGGCAGGGATGGGTGGGAAGGGAGGGCTGAAAGGGCAGTTCCCCAGGGCACCTGTTTCATCCCAAGCACCTTCCTGCATTCCCAAAGCTGGGCCCAGAACACATTCTGGCTGAATTTGATTTCTGAGCAATGCCCTAGGCCACCTTTAAGTTAATGTAGTCATGTTCATATTTTATTGAAACACGCTGCCTCTGTAGGTCATGGAAATGGGCATCCAGATGGAAATATTCAGGGGGATGAGGAGGGAGGAGAGAGCTGCAGGTTAGCAACAGATTTGCAGAAACTCTGTAGGTCAGCGCTGCTGTTTGGCCCTGAAGACAGCTTTGCCTCTGTGCTATGTGGCTCCAAACTAGGACATCCCTGGCCTTAGAGGAAGCCACCATGGGCTCTTCCAGTTTTCATTAGGCTCAGTGTAATTAACAGAAGACATTGCTTAATGAGAGAATGTCTTAGGACTTGGGATATTTTCTCTACCTAAATAAGGCATTTGGCAAAAATTCACCATGTTGCAGCATTAATGTTTAAATGACCCAGCGTGCTGCAGCTCCTGTCAGGCAGTGCTCCCAACATGATGGGTCATTCCCAGCTCTGAAAGAGGGTGTTGGGACTGCTGTGCTCAGACAGGCATGCCCTTGCAGTCCTTTCCTTAACATCAGCATAAGCCTGTAAGTTTATATTGGGAAGAATTGAAGTTAACAAAAACACACCTCTGCAACACTCTGGGAAGGGGAAAATCTGGCTGGAATGTTTAACAAAGTACTCATCACTGGAGTTTGCAGTGTTGACTTAGAGATGAATCTAAAGGTTTTATTCAAACCTAAGGTTTGAAAAGGCTTTTACATTAAAAACAAGGTGAAGACTTCACTGTTTAAGCTTTTTAAAACTTACTTACACTGAAGGTTTATACACATATACCCAAATTTACTAATCAATAAACAGGATACAGATGACCCTGTAAGTAAGTAGATTATATGCATATCGTAAATGCCTTAATTTGTGTGGCATCACAACAATTCTCAGGGGACAGGACTTTCCTGGGGTTATTGGTGTCCTAGGTTTTATCATTCTAATTTACTCACCTCACATCCTTGTTCTCTGCATATCGTCATTCCTGAGCTCATTGTCCAGTCCCTTGAGATTGTCCTCAGGAGGATTTGTCATGCTGACACCTCCTCACACTTGCAGGCAGTTATGGTATGGTTTCTCCAAAAGAGATTCAGACAAACACAGGGAGAACAACAGCAACAAGCTGTCAGCAAAAGACATATGGGTTGCAGGGTGTGCAAACCATAGGATGTATCTCAGAGCTTTCTGCATTCCATAAATAAAAATCTACAGAACACTTCTATCGTTAATGTAACAACTTGATTCTGTTTCTATAACAAGCCAGTAACTAATGGAGTGCAGGCAGTGATTTTATTTGTTACCTTAGAATGAGAAAAGACTATAACAGTCTCTGCAGTCACTCTGGATTTACATCAGCATACATGAGATTAGAATCTGGAGAAGAGGGATCAGAAAGTTTTGGGAGTTCTTTGAGTATTTCTCTGATTTTTTTTCCTCCTGTACTGCAGATTTCTACAGCACAAATGTTGAACTTGTCATATTTAGGCCAGCATTAGTGCCTCAATCTGTTCTGATTTACTTTGGTTTGGCAATGTTGAGTCCCCAGTGACTTCCCTTGGGTTCCTGCTGACATCTTGGAGTTAGATCTCGGGGTCTGTTCCGGGATGGTTAAGGTTTATCATGTTCTACAAGATGTTTCTGGCAGTAGTTAATGAGAAATTATGCCCAGACCTGTTTGACCTTGCTTTCAGGTCGTGTCAGTCAGTTCCTGGGTGTTTTGAGAAACACTGGATGTGAAATGACCACTGCAAACATTTTGTGTCTCCTTTATATAGAGCTGGGGGGGCTTGAAATCTGCACAGCTCCCTAAAGCTTTCATGGGGGCTGCTGGTAATCTGTAACCTTTGGGATAGGATATGACTTGGAATGATGATCTGTGCTTTGTACACCTGTGTCTTTTTTTGCCCATTTTTCCCAAATCCCAGGGTGAAACCAAAGTCCTGAAGCTGAAGAACCTTCGACCTCAGGATTATGCCAGCTACACATGCCAGGTGTCTGTCCGCAATGTCTGCAGTATCCCGGACAAATCCATCACCTTCCAGCTCACAAACACCACAGGTAAGAGGGGACATGAAGGGTCCTGCAGCACTCTGACCCTTCACCTGCTCAACAACCATCACTCCTCCAGGAGGATAACACAGCACTCTGTCCAGGGCCTGCAGCACCTCGACCTCATTTACGTGGCTGCTGGGACTACAGATCCTTCACACGAAAGTCGTGTGGCCAGGGCTGCTCTAGTTTTTTGTAGCACTGCATATAGCCACTGCCTTGGCCAGGCCTGCCATCAGGTCATTAAAACAGACCATGTGTAGGTGTTGAGGCACTATGTAGCTTCTAATTCATACACTGTTTTATTTATTTATAATTCTAAGTGACTTTAAAAATAGATTTGATACAGTCTAGAGCATGGCAGTGCTGCAGGAGTTCCCACAAATAATTCATCCATGTGTGACTCCAGCCTGGTTTGCCAGTGCTGTGCTTAAGCACCTCCCAGGCAATGGGCTCTGCTGGTGCTGGTGTTTGTGGAAAGCATACTTCTCCAGTGCCTTCCCAATAAATAATTTTTACACTCATATTCATACTGGCAGTGCTTGAGGGCACCTCCAGTTGTGAGCATATTCAGTTTGGTGCTGCTTGCTTGAGTTGCAATAAGTGAATGATAATGGAGTGTCACGTATCAAACACTGGCAAGGACTTGATTGCAACCTGTCCATTAAAAAAAACCTAAACCAAAACCACACACACAATAAAAAATCCTCACCTGCAAAGCCCCCGTGTGTGTTGAATATTTGCAAATAATAAGTAAATGTCAGGAAATTGCTTTCAGCCCTGGGGTATTCCATGATCAGAGAGAAAGGCATTGTAGTTGTTTGAATTATTCACCTCTCTAATGTAACACAAAGCAGTTTGCATCCCTTGTGTCATCTTTGTGCAGTGGAAACAGAACTTTTTTTGATGTTGTTAACTGTTGACGGGATATTGTTGAAACTGTTTAAATTATGTTTATTGATCTGACTTGAGTTCCAAGGTGCTGAACAATAGTTGCCTCATTTTATGTAGGAAGAAGAAAAATAATGAGCTTAAGAAAGTGAATTATAACTAATGTCAGAAAAAAGTATTCTCTTTGTAGTAAGATCTCTGAACATGTTTTGAACAACTCACCCCATTAGCTGAATTTCTCTCAGGATAAGAGTGTAGCAAATGTGGAAATATTCCCTTTAAAAACTTATCTTCTGTTCACAATGAAGAAAGGGATATTATACAGTTCTTCTTCCCTGTGTGCCTTTACCTTTGAAGAGTTAGAAAGTCAAATTTCTCTTCATGTCCACTCCCCCTGCCAGCCCAAGCACAGGGAAACTACGCTTCATTTCAATCCAGCCCCTTTACTAAGTGAATGGGGAAAATGTATTTTCAGGTTGTACCCGATGAGAAGTCAGCGATATGGCTTAATTTACACCAGCTTCTTAAACACATCTATCTAGGGGTTTTTTTCCTGTTTTTTAATTATAGATGCATATTTATACATCGTTACAGTGGAGCCTGGTACTACAAGCTCAAAGGGGCCATGGAAAATGTGTTCTTAGCAAATTGTATTAAAAGTTGGCAGTGAAAATGAAATTGGCATTGCAGTGTGAGCAGGGTTCGTGTTAAATAGCACGACTATATTTAACATGAAATATTATATGGGTTACTTGCCCTGTAGGTAGTATTGTGCATAGATGAGGAAATATTTAAATGAAATTTTTTAATTCTCTCCTTTTTTGCCTAGGTCTTTTCTGTTCCCCTTGCACTTACGCTTTCACAGCTTCTCTGGGCTTGGCTGTGCCCAGAATCCTGAGCAGCTTTGCTCAGGATGCCTTTGCCTTTACAACTGAGAAGGGCCCAAAGGGTGCTGAAATGCTTGGAAATTTCTCTCTCTTAAATATTTATAGTCCCCAGCACTACAGACCTTGAGGTGAATTGGTGGGTCAGATCAGGTCAGGCCAGGGGAATCTCCTCAGCTCATTTGCTGTTCCTCAGCTGGCTCCTCAGTGTCCTTTGGGCAGATCATAGTCTCTGGTAAGGAGATGGACTTCTCCCAAGCTCTATTCAGCAGCTTGGACCTTGCAGCAGGGAATGGGTTCTTTGTCTGCAGCCTTAGTGGGAAGGAGATGTCCCTGCTCCTCCTCTGTTCTGCTGCTGTTGCCTGGCTCCTGAGCAGCAGCTTGGGTCCACAGAGCCACAGGACCAGCTCAGCACCAGGCTGCCATCACCTGCTCCAACAGGGTCAGCCTGACTTTTCCCCCTTCCTCAATTTCTGCAAAATTAAGCAGCCCAGCTGGTTAATTCTCCTGCAGTTTTACTGCAGCAAATTGGACTTCAAAGGGAATTGAAAGCGATTCTTTGTTTTTAATGGTCCCCTCGCTGCTCGGCAGACTCTGCCAGCAGGTTTTCTGAGCCAAGAACAAAAGGAATTGCCACAGGTTACAAATAAATGAGAATCATCTCCTGCATAACAATGTCTGCAGTCTGTTAACCTCTGTCTGCTGACAGGAGTGGGAGTGGGGCATGGTAGCCCACGCAGGCTGCCACAGCCAGGGCTCCATTTTGGGGCGTATCACGGGAGCTTGCTTCCTGGAGCTGTGCAGGTGGCAGATGTGCAGTTCCCCTGCCTCCTTCATGCACGCACACACAGCCTGCCCTGAGGCAGTGCTTGCACCAGCATGTCACCTTTTTAACGTTGCCTTGCCCAGAGCTGGGCAAGATGAGTGTGGGTCAGATACATGCACATCCAACCCTAAATCTGCAAGAGCCCTAAATCTTAAACCAGAGCCTGCAGGACCTCTGGTTTGTGCTCCCCAACTCTGACACCTTCTCTCTGGACGTAGGCTGGTCTCAGGCTTTCTCTGTCTCTGACAGGGATGGATGGAGATTCCCAGGCGAGATGCTGCATCTCCAGTTTGTCTGTGCCCTGTGAACCTGAGACCAGTTCAATGTCCGAGGGCAGAAACAGCTATTTGGTGTCAGCTACACTGAGTTAGTGACAGGAATGTGTCCTGCCCAACCACAGTGAGTTGAGCTATTGCGTTTCTGGGCTTCATAGTATCTCACGAAACCACCTGGAGCTTGGTGAGGATGTACAAATCCTTCCTTTGCCATTTAATATTCATTAACCCTTGCACACTATTGAGACTCCTGCAGAGAGAGCTGCCAAAGTCTCTTTGAGTGCACGCTGTGGCCTTCCTGAAATTCAAGGGCTCCAACCACTGGTCTCAAAATGGCCAGTGCAGGTAGCAGAAGAGACAATTTCTTCTTTAGGCTTAGCTGGCCACCTCTGACATAGATAGCATGTGCAGTGGCCAGGGAGGACATTATATTCAGTACACCAAAGCAATATCCCAGCACGGCAGTAGTTGTGCCACTAAATTATGGCACTGGTGCTGAGGAGAGGAGAGTCCTCCTTGCCTTGTTTGTATGGGCTGTAATTCAGAGATCCAACACAAATCCAGCACAGCTCATTAACACAGGGTCCAGGGAGAGAAGAGGCAGAAATAATGATGCTGTTAAATCAGGCTTCATGAATATGGAACAATGTCTTATTTTGCATTATTATGGCTGTTACTTAAAACATACTCCCTGCTTTTGTGCTGGGGACTGCAACTTTCTCAGCTCTGTCTGGATAGAGGCAGTGATAGTACTCATAGAGTCTTCAAAAGACTTTTCATAGAATGAAATAAAGAATACAAAGGGAAGAATTTTGGATCATTTCCTGGAGGGGACTGTAGTGAGAAGGGTGCAGAAATAAAATAAAACCAAAAAACAGGTACCAGGGCATTCAAAGGGGAGGTTGCGTAGACACTTTGAATCAGTCTCTGCTCAACTGAATGTGAAGGAGAATCCCTGTGATTGTGATAGCCCCCAGGTGTACAGAAAAGTGTATTAGACACCTGAGGAGGTGAAGGAGATTAAGAGCAGGTTCAGAGCTACTGTTCATGGTGTGTTAAGGTGCAGACAGGTCCTGGTCCTCCATATCAGTCTCTGAGCTGCAAGGACTGTCTGCTTGGCAAAGCCTTTGCCTCTCAAAGATGTCTAGCTGGGTGTGGGAGATAGAGAGGCATATCATGGGATAGCTGAGGATAGCTTTTCTGAATTACAGACCTTGCCTAAAGCTTGCTTCTTGGGATGGAAACTCTGAATGAGAGGAGTGGTTTAATCCCAGCTGTCCTTGAGCACAAGCAGTGGTTGGGTTCAAGCAGGCTCCTTGGAGCCTATCCTTTCTCCTTCACCCCTCCATCAAGGCTGCAAAGTCTTCCATTGCCCTTTGGCCTGGCTGCAGCTGTTTGCGTGAGGAGTCAAGAAACTTCAGGCCTTGGGTTTTTCCCTGCCAAATGTTGTCTGTTTGCCACTGCTGTATGGGCAGAGGGGGTTTATCAGGCTTTTCCTCTGTCCTGCATCCTAAGCCATAGAGAACCTGCACTGAGCACTGATAAAATGTCATAGCTGCTTTGTGCCCCAGTCCTAAGCACTACTGGTGGAGTGTTTCCTGGGGCGGTGTGAGGTCCTGCCTGCTCTGTTTCCCAGACATAAAAGAGCAGAGTGTTCTCACTCAAAGACATGGTAATGATCATGCTTTAGATTCACAAACACCTCATATCTGTAATCAGTTCATAGATCCTGCCAGCTGTCCCTACTCGAACCAGCCATCATCAAGAACAAATCATAAAAAGTATGAAGCTGTGCACAGGCAAGTGGATGGGTCTTTTTCAAGCTCTGAAGTGTCCCTCTTCGTACTTTTCCAGCCCCACCTGCTCTGAAGCTGTCTGTCAATGAGACGCTGGTGGTCAACCCTGGTGACAACATCACTATGCAGTGCTCTCTGACTGGCGGTGACCCACAGCCAGAAGTGCTTTGGTCCCACTCTCCTGGCCCAATGCCTCCCAACAGCCTCGTGCAAGGAGGCAACCTCACCATCTGGAGAATCCGTGTGGAGGACTCGGGCTACTACAATTGCACAGCCATCAACAATGTGGGGAACCCAGCAAAGAAGATTGTGAACCTGCTGGTGCGGTGTAAGTTGCTGTTTTTCTCAGAGCATGTGTTTTCAGGGAGCAGGGGAATTGCATTCCTCCTGGCTGTTCTTGTACAGCTGAGGGCGAATGCGATATTTAGTAGTAATTAATATTCTGGAGAAGTGCCTGTGCAAGTTTCTCTGCTCCCAGACCAACGGCTGTGCAAGCACTGCTTGCAGCTTCATCCTAGGCTGTAACATTATCCTGAACTGGATGATCCCACACAGCCAGATGTGAGGCCCCTGGGTCTTCTTGTGGCAACGTAAGTGGGAGGGGTCTTTGGGCAGATTCTGCATGGAAATGTTGCCTTCTTGAGGAGCAAAGAACAGTTTTCCTGTCCCCTGCAAAATACTTTGCTATCCCTAACCAGTTTTGCACTTCTGTTCATCTCAGCCATGAAGAATGCCACATTCCAAATCACCCCTGATGTGATCAAAGAGAGCGAGACCATCCAGTTGGGCCAGGACTTGAAGCTCTCATGCCATGTGGATGCCGTTCCCCAGGAGAAGGTTGTCTATTCCTGGTACAAGAACGGGAAACCAGCCAGGTTCTCAGACCGGTTGCTCATCACCCGCAATGACCCCGAGCTCCCACCCGTGACCTGCAGCTTGGAGATTATTGACCTGAGATTCAGTGACTATGGCACCTACCTGTGCGTGGCTACCTTCCAGGGAGCACCCATTCCTGACCTCAGTGTGGAGGTGAACATCTCCTCAGAGACAGGTGAGCCTCACTCTGGCAGGTGGGGGCCCCAGAGGAGTGTTGGGCATCACTGGCTGCCCCACAGCCCCATGACTCTGGCTTTTTATAAGAACCTCACATGCATGTCTTGAATGCCAGTGGAGGAAGGTCTTACATCCTCAAGGCAAGCACTTGGCTGAGATTGGAGATGGGTAATAGTTAGAGCTTCTCAGTCAGATGTGCTATGTACCAGGCAGATCTTCCTTTATATTTTCTCCCTATGAAAAGTCCAAAGTGCACTCCAGTCAAAGCTACAGAGACAGCTTTACAGAGTGATTGTTCAAACAAACCTCCACACTGTGAAGGAAGGAAGAAGGGGTGGTATTTCAGCAAATTTCAAGTGTCCCTTTGCATAGAAGGGAGTAAAAGAGAAAGAAAGCTACTGTGTCTTCTCTTTGGCATTGTTTATGAGGAATGTACCTTTTTTCAGGGTTGTGGCCAGGATACTGGTGTCATCTGTAATAGCAAATTCTGTGAAGACTTTTAATGTTTACTGGATTGCAAATGCAGTCTCTCTCGGGCACTCTGTGTAGGAGTTCCAGTGTTATAAATTACTCTCCCCTTAAAATCAGGGTCAAAGCTTCACCCCACGGCTTGGTGAGGATAGAACCAATATGTCAGTGTTTGTCAGTCACTTTGGGGATGGATACATAGAGTCTCAGGGCTGTCTTTCTGTTCCTGGCAAAGTGGTGGGTCCAGCTGTGCTCTCCATTACATCGATGTCATTGTGCAGCCTTTCCAGGACCATGAGGGTACAGCACAAAGAAGCACTGGGTTAGTAATCTGATGGAAGACTCCTCAAGAGAGTCAGCTGCCCACAGATTTTGATCTGCACCTCCACAGAAGTTTTTTTCTCAGTCCCTGGTTGTGCTGGATCCACAGGCCAGGCTGATCTCGCTCTTGATTCTGGATGCTGTGCACTTCAGCTCCCCAGAAAAAGGTGCTGCAATTACTTTTGATGCTTTGGGAAGCCCTTGCCTCCCATTAGAAATACTGGGGCCAGCCTGCTCCTGATAGGATTGAATCCAGTTCTTGTTGGCAGCCTGGAGACTGTGCCATGGATCCACTAAACACTGAAGAAGGGTCCTTCCTCTCTGTGGACAGCCATGGAAGGCAGGACCTCTCCGTGCCAGCCGACACCAACCCTGTCATACCAACAGGGAACAAAATCAGGGGAACTCCCCAGTCCTGGTGCAAAACTGCCTCTCCCAAACTTGTGTGGCTGATAGCACCTGGAGCAACCCTTTTTGCCCAAGATCACTAGATGGCAGAGTGCAATTGTGTTTCAGACTGCAAGGGTAGGAGGCTGTGAAGGGCTGGGAGACCCTGGATGACCCCAGCAAGAGGCTTGGCAGTGTCTGTCAGTGCAGGTGTTGGTCCAAGCACCAGCCAGTTGCTGCCTTAAAGGAGGTGTCTGCAGTGACAGGTTGCCCTGTGCCTGTCTGGAGTGGAGTGAGTCCCATATGCCTGTGTGGATGCTGCCAGTGAGGAAGGGAAGGAGGGCAGCCTGGGGCATTTTGGAGCCTCTCTTTGGCACTGTGGGCCTGCAGGATCACTTCATGTCCCAGGGAATGAAATGAATGTGTCCCAGCCATCCCTACTGGAGCAGCCCTCCATGCAGCAGCCATGGCTATCCAACATGCAGCATCCCCACAAACAGCAACAAGCCACCTCCAACATGTGATTCCTACATAAAACACCAGATTTTCCCCAGACCACAGGATCAGAGCAAGAGGATGGCAGCAGTGGCTCCATGTTTCCCCACTGAGCAAAGCCTGAGCTCATCGAAGTGGCTGCCTCCACTGAGCAGCTCCAAGGAGATAGCTTTAATTAAAAAAATCTTCAAATGCAATTTACAACTTTTCCTGCGGAGAAAATTGCTGCTCGCCAGGTGAGCGGCTGCTGGCAGCGTCAGCACTGCAAGTGTTGCCATCCCTTCACACTGTGCAGGACAGGGTGTGATGAGATTCCCCAGACCACAGGAGACCTGCAAATTGAAAATGTGGCCTCCCTGTTGCATAGGGAGGTCACTGCAGAGGGAGATTAGGCTGGATCCATCCTAAATTTGCTCATAAAGAGCTGCAGGCTGTAACATGTACAATTACCATAGCACACCCTCCTTTGCTGGAGCTGAATTGAGCAAATGTTGGTCAGACCAGCTTGTTACAGCTTCTGTAACAGTCCTACATTTGGATTTAAATGGAAATGAAGTACATGGCCCTTGCAGTTATGGAAGTGTCAATCCAAGTGTTGCCACTGTCAGCAGTAGGGCTGAAAAAGGAGCTTTCAGAAAAGATTGTGGCCACATTTACCTCAGCTGAACTGTTAACTCTAAAGTCTAACACAAATAAATTGTCAATATTACATGTGACATAGCACAAAAATCCCCTTCCTGGGTTCTTGGTGGAATTGGGGATGTGAACAGCAAACCTCCTCCCACTGACTTCTCTGTACCCTGTAGTCATTGGGTTTCTTTTAAGCTTTGTTTATCAGCAAAGTTTTGGTTGTCAGTTGATAGCTGGATATTTCTTTGAGTGTTACTGTGCCTCCAAATCTAGCCTCAGCTCAGCAGCAATTCTGCTGGGTAATCTCTTCCCAACCTGGAAGGAATGCCAGAAGTGATTGTTGCTGGGACCCATCTCTCACTCAAATGGTTTATTGGTATGAGAAATTCACAATGCATTCACCAATAAAAGCAAAATAAATAATAGAAGTAAAATATGCAATAAAAGTAAAATAAGCGAAGATACTTAACAGAGCTGACTCCTTGCTGTGGCTTAGGAACAAACAAGGATCTTGGACCTCTGAGAAGGCTGGAGATGGGATCTGCAAGCACTAATCCTTTAAGTCTTGGTTTTGGTCTGACCTGGATAAGGCAACTAGATACCTCATCAGATGCGACTTCTATTTCTTGGCAAAAAGACTGCAGTTCCACTTGAGAAATTCACTGACGAGAAATTGAGAAATGGATCAAAGAGACTTTTGCCTTTGTGTTCCTTGATGCTATCCCTGCAGCTGGATGGCATTTTGCAAACAGAGGGATGGGAGCCTGGAGTCTGCCCCGAAATGACTTGCACTTGCCATTGATATTGGGATACACTGTTGGAAAGGCTGGGATCTTCCTTGGTACCCTGCAGCTCCAGACGCTGTAGGATAACTTGCCTGGTTCGTAGAGGGGTTGCAGTGTGCCAAATGGAGTCAAGGCTGCTGGTGTGACTCAATCAGAAGCATCTCAAGAACATTCCTTCCTCGCTGAAAGCGCAGTGTAAAATGATTCCCCTCTTGTCTCCCTTTTAGTGCCACCAACAATCAGTGTCCCTAAGGGTCAGTCCACCATCACTGTGCGGGAAGGCTCCAGGGCCGAGCTGCAGTGCGAGGTTCGAGGGAAGCCGAAGCCACCCATCATCTGGTCCCGGGTAGATAAGGAAACCCCCATGCCTTCGGGGACAATGACCATGGAGACATACGATGGGAAGCTGCACCTGGAGAGCGTGAGCCGAGAAATGAGCGGGACCTATAAGTGTCAGACAGCCAGGTACAATGGATTTAACATCAGACCCCGGGAAGCCCTGGTGCAGCTCAACGTGCAGTGTGAGTACCACACAGTGCTGGAGTGCCTGCCTGAATGCTTTTGTACACAAAACCCTGGGGGCTAGGCAGGGCTGACCTTTCTTACTGGGCTGAGCAGACACATCTCTTTTGTCTGGGGACCTTTGAACAGTTTCTTTTTAATTGGTCGAGCTAAACAAGGCTAAGGGCAGGGTACCATGTGGCAGACATGTTGCGAGTGGAGAGATGTTGTGTGTGTTTGTGTACAATGGCTTCTATTTCTGTGTCAGGGGATGAGTGCAGCTTTACCAGGTGTGTTTATGTGCATTACATGTGTGTAAAATACCTTCAGGGTATGTTAGTAAGTTTGTAAAGTCAAGCACTCAAAAAGTAGCAAATGAATGTTATTTAGACCATTTCCACGCCACCAGCCCTTCTTCAGCTTAGTTACCCCCGGATATGCCTGAATCATTTTGCCTGAAAAGTGGTGCTAGGCAGACTTAGCAGGGAATGTATACTCCCAAATGGTTTTCGTGTAAGCAGGCTGTGAGTAACAGAAAACTGATTCTTAGCAGGTGTGGTGTGTGGGGTGATTTCAGCTAGGGGTGGTTCTCGCAGCCCCACTTGGAGGCAGTATCTGTACACAAAGGTGAACATAGAGGGTGCGATCCTGCATTGGGTGACATCTCCGTCCTTTCCCTGCAGTGGTTTCTCCCTCCAGAGAAGTGAGTGCCTGCTTAGCTCCCACAGCTGTTGAGGTGTGTTTTGACATGCAGGAGTCTGTGCTCTCTCTCTTACAAGACTTGAAATCAGACTGGGGGAAGGCAGCCGGGTAAAATGCCTCGGCTCTCCCTGCGGATCTCGTCCCATTAGTACGGTGCGATTGTTGAACGCTTGCAGAGTACTCTGAGCAGCGCAGATCTGACAGGTGTGGGGCGGGCAGGGAACAGGTTAATTTACACCTGGGCATGCTGCCTCTGGGCAGTGACTGACGAGCCTCCACACACAGCACAGCAGCACTCATTAGACATGCTGCCACACTTCTTCCAGGCTCATTCTCCAGGAGTAAGAGAAGTGAGACCAGAGCAGACAACCTGGCTGAAACCAACCAGACAAACTGCTCACGGATGTGAGCTGCTGGGAGCACAGCACTAACAGAGGTGTGTGAAATCCTGAGGCACTTCGAGTATTTGAAGAGCCCCTTTCAAAATTATCTCTGTCTATTCAGGAGTGTGGCAGGATTAGATTACAGGATGCGATAGGGAAATGTGTGAAGACTTCTGTGCATGTAAGTATGTGTGGAGAAGCCTCCCTTAAGCAGGGTGAAAATGTTCGTCTTGGTTTGAGCTGTTCAGGAAGGCAGCCTGGTTCAGTCATATGGGGCTTGGAGGCACATGGCAGGGAAGGTAACTTTTGGTCACATCAAGAGGTGGCGAGACATGTCTCAAAATTTCCCTTGGGAGCAAAGAACCATCAGACCTGCTGGTGTCCCCGGTTTGGTGTTGCTGTCTGAAAGCTGTGTGGCCTTCGCTTGACCGTCACTGCCCCTGCAGAGGGAGCAGCAGCGCCGAGCTGGGGATGAACTCAGTCTTACTAGGTGGTCTGGAGGGGGATCACAGCCCTGAATCTTGGGCTGAAGGGGAAGGACATGACTCCCCACACAAGAAGGATGGTAGGTGCAAGTCAGAATCTGTCTGGGGCAGAGACTTTGATGTGACCGTAAAGAAAGCAAAGATGTGATGAACTTCTGTGTAAAAAGTAACTGAACATACTCTTCCTATAGCTCTTCCTATGGCCAAGCAATGCTTAATTGTGATCTTGCCCAAGCAGTGGTCGTATGGTGCATGTGCCAGCCCCCTCAAACAGCCCCCTTCCCTTGTCAATCCGTTCCGTGTACCCTTAGTTGAAGCTGGGTGCATACTGTTTGTACACCTGAGCTGTCTCCTCCTGCCTGGAAAATGTGGAAGGACTTTATGGTGGCACTGCCTGTTCTGTGCCTCAGCAGGCAGCTTTGGTTTCACTGCTGTCAATTGCTCCTTCCATTAGTATGAAAAAGAAACTGCAAACCAAGAAAATAGGGCAAGAATTGCCCTCGTCCCTTTTACAGCCTCCTCCCTTTCCCTTTGTGCACAAAATAGACGCAGAAACAACACAGTGCCTGTTTATCCCTCTCCTCCTCGTTCACGCTGCTGGAAGGATGTGGGTGCGGCAGGGGCTGCTGCGCTTAATTGAAACACAGCTTTCCAGCGTGGGCAGCTCATTAGTTCGGCGGCTTGCTCTGGAATTCTCATCTTGTTGGCAATGGGGATCGTGTGGCTCCAGCCGCCCCCGTGATGAGCGCTTCTCTCACCTCCCCCAGCCCGCGCACGCCGTCGGGGAGCGGCTGCGGCGGGAGCGCGCCCGCGGGGCCGCGCGCGTGTGCGCGCATGCAGGCGGGCTGTTTGCGCGGCGCTGCCTCGCCCCGGGGAGCGCCGCGCTCCCGATGGTAATGCGCCTCTTCCTCGGATTTGCTCCACGGCTAAAGTTGCAAAATCAATACAGCGGATCTGATTAGATGTCAGAACCTGTTTCTGTGTTTCCCTTTTCCCTTCGTTTTCTCCCTTCATCCTCATGCATATGGTGCTGTATTGTAACAAACTAGCCCAGAAATAAGCTTTTCCAACTGCACTGCAATAGTGGAAAGAGAATAAGAAGACAAAAAGAACAAGTCAGCTGTCAAAAAAAAGGTGTTTGGACCTTTTATTTTTTTTTTTTTTTAATTTAGAAAACAGAAAAAGTTGCTTTTCTTTTTGTATTTAGAAAGCAGAAAAATTCTGCTTTTCTTCTAGCTTATGAGCTTAAATTGTCTATCATCAGCTCTCTGACAGGATGGATGATCTGTTCCCTAGACTTCTTGGTCTGTAGTGTAGAGCTTTGAAATATTAATAAGTTTATGAAAGTCCATGCAGCCTTATAGCTCTGTGTTTAAGATGAAGAAATGTTGTATAATGGTTAGAGTGAGAGACTGGTCTTGCCAGAACTCCTGGGAATCTACCACTTGGATTGGCAACGTCTTGTCATCTATTCTTGTATCTTCAAAACAGGAATAAAACTGACCCTTCTCATCAAAGATTTGTGGAGCATAATAAACATAGCACTTTGGAGTCCTGATATAAAAATATTAATGAAGTGGCAGAGTGCTCTTAATAATATCAGTGTTATCACTGATGATATTATCAAGGTTATTTTTTCAGGACCAGGTACTTGAGAAAATCCTGGCAGAAAAATGAATCCTCTGCAGAGGTGCGTTTAAAATCAGGGCTGGGCCACCCTGTGTATGGGAACTACTGTAAGGCTGTGAAACACACACTGGGCTTGAGAATGTGCAGCAGTCTGGCTTTTGGAACACAGTAGTGCCATTTGAGCTGATATGTAGGAGAAGAAGAAAGAAAGCATGCACGTGTGGATCAGTCAAAAGGATGCTACTTAGATACTAATTTAGCAAGTACGTAGCAACAAATTGAAAAACATGTATTAGCCATGTATCCTAAAAGACTGGTCAAAACAGTATTTCCAGGAATTGTGAAGGTTAGTAGTGGCTCTAAACTCTGGCTGTTGCTAGAGGTAGCCCTTGAGATGAGTGTCTTACCATGGTGAATATAACATTTGCTCTGTGAGAGCCTTATAAAACAGTATGATGAAAATTGCAATCCTGGTACGTTATCCTGCTTGAATAATACTGCGTCAGCTCTGATGCTTTGCCAGTCCTGAACAACATCTCATAAACTACTGCATAGCTCCGTCCAAGTCCAGCTCAACTGTGGAGCTCATCCCACCTGATCCTCGAAACATCTACTCCCGTATTTTCCTGCAGATGGGTGTATCCTCCTTCACAGCACTCACTATTTGCTGTCTCAGGCCCATGCTTGAATGGCTTCTCCCTCTCTGGATAACCATCAAAGCCTGGTATAAGAACATCTGTCTCCTCTGTTGAGATTTGTTAATTACTTCACCAAGTTCTGAAGATGAGATAAGCAGACTTTTGCTGCTGCCATATTTGTCTTTGGCAGAGATTTTGGTGTATCTGAGTGCCCAGTGAAAGAAGAATAGGAGGAAAGGGGGACAGCTATATAGGGCTGACTTTGTTTTTGATAGTTAAGTCTGAAAGTTGGCCCTGTTTCCCAAGTTGGGATCACACAGCAGGTGAAATCTTTGCAGGAAGAAAGACTAGAAAAAGAATTAACCTGAGTATCTCTTTCCCTTCAATAACATGGCCTGTGAATTTTACCTCTTCTGGATCTAAAATAATAGCCCACAATCATCTTGAATCATCATTGGATTGATCTCCAAAGGTTTACACTTACTGCCCTTAGATAAAGTTTTGCCACATTAGGCAGTAGGTGAATTATTGTGCTTTATCTTCAAAGCATAGTGAATGTTAGGTGTAATCAGGAAAGCAGACTGACATTCCCTTTGGAGGGATGGTTATCAGGACTTCAGGAGCCGTTTGTAGTCCTAGACATAGGCATTGCTATGGGGCTGGTGACTAGCAGGTCTGGCTCTGCCCTGACCTGGAAGACTGCCAGAACACGTCCTGCTGGGGCATCTGTTGCCATTGTCACTTTAACTAATGTTCAGGTGGGCACAGATATGTTTTCCTATTCAAGCTCACACACTGGCAAATGTTATTCCTGGTCACACACTGTTGACTCATTCCTCTTTAAAATCCTGCTGAACCCATTGGCAGTGCTGTACATCAGGCAGGCGATAGTCAGCATCAATTTCCCCTGTTATCTATGTAGCAAACACAGGAGCGGGGAGCAGGGGAGGGGGTGATACTGTAAATAAGTAAGAAACATTGCTGGATCCATGCAACTGGAAATGGAAATGCATTAAACTGTTTCGATCAAGTGTTGAAGCCATAGCTCAATGTCAGTGCTCTTTGCTGGTGCCCTGCCCCCTCCTGAAACATGAGCTTGGATATTAACTGCTCTCTTAAAAGTGCTCTTGAGACATACTTTTGGCATGGAGATGTTTTTGCAGAGAGGCTAAGACTGAGCTTTTGGCTCCTAAGAGCTCCCTGCAGCTCTCCCTGCTATGAAGGGAGTCAAAGAGAAATGAGGCTGTCAGGGGCCAGAGCTGACCCCCCTATCTGCAGCTGAGCTGGCTTATCTGTCTTGCTGCTTAGCCACGTGAGCTGTAGTATGGAGCCATCTGCTAAGAATTTTGGACCTGGTTGGTTTAATTTCTGAGTGTATTTATTAATAGTGACTGTTCAGTTTTTCTTTATTATTTTCATGGGTAAAATTCATCCTGATACCCTCCCTTAAGCAGAGGAGCACAGTTCAGGGGCTAACTTGGGGGCAGAAGATGGTTTTTCTACTCTTGTAGTGGCTGGAGCTTTCCTGCTCTTCCATTCATATTTCAGTATTGCTGTTCTCCATGGTACAGGTCTTGCTGCCAAGAGAGGGAAACCTTGGTCTCTCCTGCCAGCTAGAACTCTGGTGTGTTCTGGTTCATTTCAGACCATCAGAGGCTTAAGAATGAACTGATGTTCTGGGGCAAGTGTGTCTGTATTCAAAGCCAAAGGAAAATTGTGCCTTCTGCAAGTTCAGTGTTTGCAAACTTAGAGATTTTAACTGGTAAAAAGAATAAAATAATTCATAGCCATGGGCATGACATTGAACCACCAATCTGAACAAAGCCTGACCTGGTAATTAGGTTTCACTTTGATGGAAATCCTCCCTGCTTATCCCCAAATAGGTTGTATAGAGGTTTGTGTGGCTGAGCTGAAAGTATATGTGTTATTTCTGCATTTCTCTCAATACACAGCACCCCTCTGCTCCCCCTGTTAAGAGCAGGGGATTTTGTTCCTGATTGTCAACACACTTTTTTCTTGCAGTATTGTGTTTGGGATTAAGCTCCTTAGAGCTTGTGTTTGTGCACACAGCTCTGTCCTGGGTCATATGGCATTAGGATTGCTCACTCCACTTCCTACTGCCCAGGCTGCTAACAACTAATTCGAGTTGTCAGTCTCAGGACAGGCTGAAGTTTTACTCTGTCATGGCTGTAAACCCAAATGGGCACAGTTCAGAGCAAAGTAACAACCAGAGAGACTTCTGTGGTTGAGCTGGCCTCAGATTTGTCATGACAGTTACCATCTATTGGTCCCGGGCCCTGACAGACGAGTCTGTGACAGCCCTTACATCAGTTTAGGATGGGGTCCTCACTGTCACGAATGGATTTTGATATAAGTTCATCTCCTGTCTTTGCCCAGGCCTATGGCAGCAGGCAGGAGGTGTATTGAAGTGACCAGCACCTCAAAAATCCACTCTATCCACAAGTTCTTTAATGATAGCTGATTTAGTCTATTATGAAATGAATTATTTATTAATAGACGGGAAAACTAACAGACAAGACTTAAAACAAATTATCACTACACAGGGATAAACAAAAGAAATACTACTAGTAAATTGACATACAGTGCACGATATTGGTACCTTTTCATTGTTAGCTAGCAGAGAAATAGTATAAACCTAGGATTCAATGTATCTCACCATCCGAATGTTAGTGGCACACACACATCGAGATCCTTTCACTCAATCTCCTGGAGAAGTAACCGCGAAGCTGCGTCCAGACTTCGGGGAGAAGTCTCCGACATTTTCGGGATGTAGAGGCTTCTGTCTCAGTCATAACTCGTGTGTCTTTTATAGACATAAAATCGTGGCTCTCAAAGTCAGAAGTATATCTTATCTCTCCCCCATCAGCTCGCCAGACTAAGCTGTTGATTGTAAATCACCTCTTGGCGCCAGAGATAACTGCTGGTGGGCTCCTCCACCCCTGGTTATCTCTTTATGCACCAGCTATTGTGACACACAGAGCCGGGGGGGCAGGGGGGTGTCCTGCCACACTCACATGGGGTTGTACCAGAAGTTACCATGTAGGACTCACTGGCCCTACCCTCCTGCCAGCCTCATGGCATTAAGGGGCAGACAGTCTGGCAGGCTAAGGATGCTTAGGGAAAGCCTTCTTCTTTGGAACACCTTTATGTTCATACAGCAAAGCCCCAGGACTCCCAGTGCTGGCGTTTTTTGTAGCATTTGTTATATGCAGCTTTAAAGAAAAAAAAACCCATCTTTCACAGGGTAAAGCAGTTGTATGAATTTTGGCTGGTCTGAAATTTTGTCGTCAGTGTTTAACAGTTGGGTCTTACCCTGTGGAGCTGTGATCTCTTCTCTGCTTGCTGCCTCGTGGGGAAGGTTCCCATGTGCTGCCACTCACTGAGATTTCTTGGGAAGTCTCCCTTGTGCCCTGAGAGGTTTTCCAATTTACCTCTTTGATTGAAATTGGTCTGACAGAGCATGTCTGCATGCTGTGGTGGCCAGGAGATACAAGAGACTTGAGACATAAAGCAAAAGGCCCAGATGGCAGGGGGATTTTGGAGGCTGGGGAGCAGATTTTGCAAAGCTGCCATGTCCGGTCCGTGGCACCACACGTCAGATGCAAAGTACAGTGAGGCCTCCTCGCTGTGCCCTGGGTCAAAGACCGTGAAAGAAGAGAGGAAAATCCCCAGATATGTGTGTCAGGAAGGTGGGAGCCCACCTTAAAGCAGGAACCTGGGTCTGCTATGTGAGATTGCAGCCCACCCATGCTGCCATTCAACTTCTGTGCTGCTCATTGCTCATCTCTCAACACCTCTGTGGTTGCAATAATAGGCTGAGTAAAAGCTTGTGTGAGAGCTCCTTGCCTAGAGAGATGAATTTGTTTGTTCAGAAGAGAACTGGTTTAAATCGGTTAATCCATTTCTCGGATATTGTTGGGAGAAACAAATACACGTTCCATAATCTGCCATTATCCTGTTTTTTGGCCAGACTCTCCAGGAAGAGAAACTTAATTTTATTGAGAGGGACACATTCAAGCTGCAGAGTTTTGTCAGGAAGGGAGAGACAAGAGCTATATAGACACAGTGGATGACAGACAATCTTGGTCATCTCTCTGTAAATATTTGCTCACCTGTGGCCCTTTCAGGGCTGAACACCAAATCTCACACTGTTTTAATGCAGACATTCCTTTTAAGGTTTTCCTGCCATAGCAGCTATTTCCCCTGTAGGACCTAGGTATATATCAAATTTTTGGGATAAAAACCAACTCCAGAATCCTCTCAAATGCTTTGTGCTGAGCATCCTGCAAGGCTGTGCATGTTTGGGTCCCACCCACACATATGCTTGTCTTTAAGTCACAGGAGCATACTGCTGCCAAAGGACTGTCAGACACTTTCCCAGTGCTTCCCATCTTGCCATTCTGAGGAAATTTCTTTGGTTTTGAGTCCTGTTGTTGTCTAGGCTTAGACCTTGGGTAAAACCACCTCTATCAATGATCTCCAAAGTGTGATACAGCTGGTGATACCCAGATTGCATCAAGACAGCCTGGCTGGAGGGAGAGGTTGTCCTGGCTCTGCTTCTGTTTGCACAGGGATGTAACATGCACTGTGAGTACTTCTGCCATGTGCTTATCTCCAGTCAGGAGGTCAGAGACAGTGAGTCTGGCACTGCAGCTGTTGCTTTCTCTTTGGGCCTGTGCAGCACCAGTACAGGTCCAAGAGACATGAGAACTTGGCCAAGGCAGAGAAAGCATGGTGGATCCTAGAGTGTGGGGTTGTGGGATATTCTCTGCTAAGAGTGATAAATAGGACTGGTGTGGGGCATCTGTTAGGCATGGGAGGAGGATCCAAAATAAAAGTTAAAATTTGTGGGTTGAGGTAGGAACAATTTAGTGGTTGAAATACAGTATTATGTTAATAGTAGTACTAGTAATGTAAAGGAGAAAGAGGTGGGGGAAAAGGAGAAAAGCTCAAGAAAAATAAGTGAAACACAATACAACTGCTCACTGCTCACTGACCAATGCCCAGCCCATCCCTAAGCAAACCATTTTATATACTGGGCATGACAATCTATGGTATGGAATGTTCCTCTGGTTTGTTCAGGTCAGCTGTGCTGTCCATGCTCCCCCCCGACTCCTTGTGCACCTGCTCACTGGCAGAGCATGAGACAATGAAAAGTCCTTGAGTTAAAGCACTGCTTAGCAAAAGCTAAGACATCAGTGCATTATCAACGTCATTTTCATCCTAAATCCAAAACACAGCATTGTACCTAAATCAAAAACAGAGCAGCATACCAGCACTACAAAGAAAATTAACTCTGTGCCAGCTGAAACAAGGACACACTGGCTTCAGCAGTCATGGGACAAGGGAAGTGAAAAATGGAGCAAATTAGAAAACTGCTGTCAGCTCTCACGTTTTGACCCTGGGGTCACAGGACAGGAAAAGAGGGAATGGCTTGTCCCTATCAAACTCTGCCTCTTGGTTGTGGAGAGAGAGATGTCATGGACCAGAACTCACTAGGGAAACTAGGAAGTCACCAAGCAAATAAAAGTTGAAATTTATTTTCTCGTGTTAACTCTCAGCCTCTGCACAAGGGCCTGAGGCACAGAGAAGTGAAAACAGCTGTCCACACCTGCAGGGGAGCATAGGCCATCAGACCTGACACAGGACCTGTGCCAGGGAAACAGGTCCTTTTCCCCCAGCCTCTTTTCCAGAGAGAGCTATGTGGTCCCATGGAATTGTGCCTATGCCTGAGCTTTTCTCCCAGGATTTTTGGGCTGTAAACCATGTCAGACAACATCTATGGCAGTGCAGGAGCAGAATCCCATGCTACTCTTCACCTGCTCCCTGGATTCTGGCATTGGAGCAGAGCTGTTTCCTCCAGCCCAGCTGGAAGACTGTGGCAGGCACATGGAAGCACTGCACAGGATAGCAGTGCCACTTTTGAGGAGGCAACTTATGCAGGGAAGCCCCTGAGACATTCCTGATATGAACAGAAGCCCCAGTAGGAAACTGAGCATCCTGGGTGTGTTCTGAAAGAGCTGCGACCGTCCTGACCCCGAGCTCTGCAACAGCACTAATTACATCACCCCTATAGCGAAACTGTTTAAATGAGAATTAAATATCAGAGGTTCTCAGGCTTCTCTACATCCCAGGGGGTCTTCCTGTTGCCAGTTCTGTGCTGGGACACATTACAGGGAGGTTCAGGGCTCAGTTTTTAGCAAGGTCATAGGGACTTTTTGGAGCTTTCTGTGGAGCTGCTCAGTGACTAGTTCTGGGCTTTTCCACTTGGGCCAGTTTCTGAGTGAGAAACTGTTTTTTCTTTGAAGCCAGGAAATAGTGTTTGCTCAGTGAGCAGAAATCATATTTCCAACCCTCTCACCCTATTTTGCTTTGTATAGTTCCTGATTTCCGTTCTTCTTTGCCTCTCTATTGCAAACACAAATAAGCACAAGTGTGCACACACTCTTTCCTTTTCTCAGCTGTTGCTTCTGATTCAAATATAATTGGCCTCCATTACTCAAGGTAAAACAGTTGGTTTTCTTTTATGATCCCAGTAATGAACCTGCAAATCCATCACTGATCCCAGGAATTGACCGACATGTTTAAATTTCCTATTGCCCTTCTCTGGACTCACTCCAGCACCTCGATGTCCTTGAATTGAGGGGCCCAGAACTGGACACAGGATTCAAGGTGAGGCCTCAGCAGTGCCGAGCACAGGGGACAATCCCTGCCCTGGCCCTGCTGGCCACACTGTGGCTGACACAGGCCAGGATGCCATCGGCCTCCTTGGTCCCCTGGGCACACCCTGGCTCATGTCCCTTCGCTGTCACCAGCACCCCCAGGGCCTTTTCTGCTGGGCAGCTTTGCAGCCACTCTGCCCCCGGCCCCTGGCACTGCAGGGGTTGTTGTGACCCAAGTGCAGGACCCAGAACTTCACGTTGTTGACCCTCCTACAATTGGTCTCTGTCCATCAATCCAGCCTGTCCAGATCCCTCTGCAGGGCTTTCCTATGCTCCAGCAGATTGATACCCCAACCCAAACTGGTGTGTCTGCAGACTGACTGGTGCCCTTGACACCCTCATCCAGATCATCAACAGAGGTTAAACAGAGCTCAACACTGAGCACTGGGGAACAGCACTTGTGACCAGGTTTTTTTTTGATCCCTGGAAATGTAGGCTTTCCAGCCCCAGTATCCCTGTAGCTGTAGGCATTTTACTTCTCTGAATCCTATCACTAATTGCAGCTTTGGACAGAGCCTGAAGTCCCCAGTACCATGGGTGGCCCAAATTAAGATGTGGAGAGATAAGTGTTCTACTTGGCATGCCTTTTCCAGTCCCAGTATCCCTGCAGCTGTAGCCTTCATGGTTCTCTGAACCCTAAACCTACTGCTAGACCAAAATGGCAGTTTGGGATTGAGACTGAGTTCTCAAGTTCTACAGGTGGCCCAGATTAGAAAAATGTGGAAGGAAAAATAAGACTCTTGGTCTGTTGTGACCTGCTCTCACAGCTGATGAAATGAGTGCTGCAAATCTCATGCAAATATGCTACAACTCTGCACCCAACTTGGCCAAGTATTTCATAGGAATTGTTTGGAGTGCCAAAACTAACAGGGGTTCCCAACAATGGCTGTGATTGAGGTCAAGAGAACAAAGAATGACAGTTGCATTTGCACTGAACAGGGATTTTCCTTACAAAGTGCTGATTGCAAGGAGATACTCTACTGTCCTAATCATAAGCTAGAATACAGTAGCTAATAACTTAATGCAATATAGATGAGCTTAATAGCGCTCAGTCTGCTGGGATTTTCTGAGCAGTTCATAGTTTATGCATAATACAGGCCCTTCAGCCAACGTTCTGGTATGCTGTAAAATGGAGAACTGGGGCTTGAGGGAAAAGTGAGCAGCCCTCCATCTAAGATGGGTTGCTGGAGAGAGAATCGTGGATCTAAAGGGATAAGAAGATGGCAGCAGTTGGCTGGATCAGAGGAAAACAGAGCAACTCAAAATAAGATTTTGTGGTTTAGAAATCTTTCTCTTCCCCTTTGGCTGCTTGTAATGAGGCTTTGCAAAAGTCTAAACTTATGCATGGAAGTGGGCAAGTTTTCATACTGATTCACTTTCTAGGAACCAACTCACATGTATAAATGAAAAATGCAAATGAAACTACCTACAGATTTTAAAGACAGGAGGAAAGAGTTCAGTTTTGTGCTGGAACTTTTTTGTTGTTTTTTTTTTTTTTAAACCCTTTGGAGAATTTTATATGCTCCAATCTGCTGATCTGAAATGCTGTGACTCCAGCTTCCTGATCACTATGAGAAAGCAAGAGCTCTTTGAATCTCTTTCTAACCATTTTGTGCTGTTTGTCTGGACAGGAGACTTATTTATATGCCAAACATAGTCTTTATCTCTGATGGAGCTGAGGTACAAGGTGAGTTTATCTTTGTGCATCTAAACTTGGATTATTTGTACATTTTCAGTGCAGCATGTCGTCACACACTGAAGCGACAGAGAATTCAGTGTGTTGCTCAGTAAGTTGTTCCAGTGTTTTTTTACTCTCATGGTTCAGTTGTCGTCACTTAATCTAAGCCTGTCCCATTTCAGTTTCCAACTACAAGCTCTTTTTATGCCTTTGTCTTCTCACATAACGAGCTATTTGTTATCAGCAGTCTCTTGCTTGTGTAGTCTCAGACACCAGAACAAGTAATCTCTTAGCCTTTTCAGTATGCAATCCAGAAAGAGTCTTTTTAGCCATTCACCACAAGGCATGTTTTCCAGCCCTATATTTATTTTTATAGCCCTCTTCTCATCTTTATTTCAACATCATTCTGTCAGCATGGTCACACGTATTAAACAGACTTTCAAAAATGATCTCACCAGTGCAGATGTGATGCCTGTCTCACAATATGTTTAGTAAGCTTTGGCTTAATCATCCAAGGATTTGGACATCTTTGGACTACAGAATTAAGCTAAAAGCTGATGTTAATGGGTTACATTAGTTCATGGTCCTTTTGGAGTCATTGTCTCTTTCCTTGCAAGAGTGACGCATTCTTTCCTCAACAGTTTTCTCTCCAGAACCTTTACATTATGACCTTTAAAGGTCCCTACCACCCCAAATTTTCTATGGTTCTGTGATTACCCAATATAAATTGAATGGAGTTACCATAAGACCATTCCATCAGGCAAGCCAAGTTGTCCTGTCAGAGGTACTTCTTTAGTATGTTATTTACTGCTACGTATTTTGTGTCTTCTACAAACGTTGGTTCTTATCCTGACACAGGCATTTAAGGATGGTGATTGTCAGTTATCACTGCCTTTGTGTGGGAGGGAAGGAAGCAAAACCCAAGCCACGTGCCACAGATCTGCCAAAGTGTGCACCCAGCCACACCAGCTGCAAACAGATGTAAGGTCATTCAGACACTAAAGGTGGTTATGTGCGATGTTGGCTACACAGCCTGAACAGGGTGCTTTATAATTGATGTGCTTTAGCTTTGCCAGCCTGCTGGCTGGATCTCTGGCCTTGATGGAAATGTGAAATAGCATCAGTTTAAGAGGTTCATGTGGGTTCTTACCAGAGATGTCTTCCTAGAAGAGGTGTTCCCTCTCGCTAGAGAGATCCCAATGGTGTGTGCAGCCATTTAAAATTTCTTTTTGAACTCTTTCAGTTAATGTGTTTTTAATCTGCTTAACGTGGGCTGCATTTGAATAGTATTACATCTTCAATTAGTCTGTCGTGTGGAAGAAAGCCAGGTTCTTTCCAAAGCCTGAGGATGTTATGACAAGATAGTTACTTTTCTTGTTGCTTTCTCAAACACTACCCAGTTTGTCTGCCAAGGACCCATAAAACTATATTAATCATAATTCATTTTTAACTTGGAATGTTGCATCCCACATTCATCTTCCATGAGTCTTTTTATGGAATCAGTGAGGAATAAAAAGGTTTATTGCTGTTTGTTCTGAGGTTTCATCTGCTTGGGTTGACCCAATTGATTTGTGTTTGTATTATTATATTGCATATAGGCAATACATGTGTGGAGGGTACAGAATGACTTTATCTCCTCAGGTGTTCACAAGGTGCTCACAAACGTACCCTCAAAGGCCTGGCTGGATGAAGTTTTCCCACATCTTTTACTACTTTCTGTGATATTTTTAAGATTTTTATGATCTGTTGTTAGTCTGCCATTTTTGCATTGATGAATTCAGATCAGGGTACATAGACCTACCTAGAGTCTTACAAACAGACATAGCCTGTCTTTCCATCTTCTCTGGCTTGTGTCACAGATTTAGCCACAAATATTTCCAGATTTAAGTCCACGCAGGTTCTTTCCAAAACTGTACGCAGAATTATATTTACTTCCTGCCCACTACAGTGGGGTGTCTCAGGAAATGTTGCTGAAACTGGTTTAAAATATCCTTTTCACCTGGGGTATCTGATTCTGGGAGGCGTTATCACTTGTTATGGAGAGGGTGGAAGGAGCAGGATGCTGTGTTGCAGTGTGTGCTGTTGCAAACCCTCAGAATGACAATTGCTGATGGATTGACTCAGGCTGGGATCCACTTTCAGATCTTGATGCAGTGGGTCAGAGTGAGGTAGGTAACAGCCTTAACTTTTGTGTCCCAGGAGAGCTGGGAATGAGGATAATGAAAATTTATGGAACCAACTCCCGATGTTTATGTGTTGGACCAAAATCCAGGAATTGGGAGAAGAAATAGAGTGTGTCCTTCCCACTTGTCCTGCATATCACCTTGGCTGCAGCCAAAGCTCTCCTCAGTCAACAGGAAGAAGTGTCTGTACGAGACAGGCAAGTGACCACACTGCAGGGATGCTGCTCCTCCAAATAGTTCCTGCTGTACTGGCCCAGTTTGAGGTCAGTCATGGAAAATCAAATGTCAGATCAGATTTATCCAGTGAGTGGGACTGTTAATAAATTTCCCTCTCCTGGCCCAAGTCCAGAGGAGATGGGACAGAGCCGATAGCCAGATGGGGAGGTTAAAGGAGCAGGCTGCTGTCCTTGAATGGTTGCCAGTTCTCTCACTGGCCTCTGTCCTGTGCCCTCTGCTGCAGAGGAGACCACGAGCTCTGGAAAGTGTTTTCTGGGAGCTCACAGCACCCGTGGCTGGCTGAAGTGACAGTGCTCTCCCTCATGCAGGGAAAGACAGGAGCTACAGCTTCAGCAGTGAGGCTGGTGTGCTGCTGAGCCTTGGGAAACATGGAGCCAGCATCGAGAGAAGGCAGGAGGTTACCCAGTGCAGGAGTAAGTCCTCTATAGCTTGAGTCCATGTTGTTCTCTGAGGTGGGTGATATCATCCATACCTGAAGAAATGGGACTGCCAGATCCTCTGTGGTCTCCATAGGCAGGCAGCAGCTTTTGGAATAAAGTGCAGGGAGATGATTCTCTGTAACCAGCAATCTGCTGAAGATACATTCATGAAAACTATGACAGTACTAATAGGACAGATAAAGTATTTTTTTCATAATTAATTAATAGAGTAGGAGTTGGGCAAAGGTCCTTATGGATGTCACACATTTTAAATGTATGCAGGTAATGGTGTGAAGGATGGAGGGGAAAGACAGGATGTACAGATGGCAGAGATGGTGGCTGTTTGGCAGCTGGCTTTTTGGAGCCAGTCACTGTTCTGCAAGACCTCAGCCATTTCATCTGAAGACCTTCTGAACCCATTCTCATTTTTCCATCCTTTGCCTGTGATTGATTTGATCTACCTTGATTCATCTGAAAATGATGATGACAATGATGAAGCGGTAACCATCCAGAGAGTGACAGTAAAAATGCTTACAGTAAAAAATATTCTCGCCTCTCCTTTCTCTATGCTATATATACTGATCCAGTGTTTTTAAATTGCATGCATTTCTTGAGTTCCTGTATGCACTGCCCCCCTTGTTACATTAATTCTTATGGGAAAAATTGCTTTGATATCTGTTGACCTCAGCTGTTTCATCTGTGAGACTGAACGTTTGCCATAAATCTTTTAGTTTGAGCATCCTTTCAGCCTCTTTCTGAACAGTTACGTTTTCATTGTCATCATCTTCCTTAGATGAATCAAGACAAATCAAGGGTGAAGGATGGAAAAACGGGGTAATGATGGCAGTTAGTAGAGCAGGATATTAAACAACTGGCAGCAGAACTCTGAGGTAGCAGATAGATAACTGATGGAGAACTGAGTGTTGCTCCATGCAGAATTCTTCATCCTTGGTCCAAATTCCCTGCTAAACCTGAAGGAGAGGCTGAGGAACAGCCTGTTTTGTGTGGGGAAGTTTGTCTTCTTTCCACTCTGTAGATAAGTGGAGAACCACTGTATTAACTCTTCCTCGTCTAGCTTTGCCCCATGCCTCATGTTTACTACTGTGAACAAAGACTTCAAAGTAAACATATTAAGGAGTGCTGGTTAGTATTTGATTATATCAGTTGCTTTGGATGGCCTTCCTTCCTCTACCAGGCTCTTTCTGACTTGGATCTCTCCCCTTTCCAGCTCTGATCCCACCACACCAACGTTAAAGCAGGTCTGATTTTTTAATCAGTATTTCTGGTTTTGGCTGGGCTACCTCTTGCTTTGCCTGCCTGTTTGGAAAGCAGCTGTGGAGGTACTGTCTTGTGGTCCCAATTTAGTTTCCAAACTGAAAACAGAAGGTGAGGTAATGCTGTGGTCCAGCTGTGAGCAGAAGCCTCTGATTCCCTGCAGCCCTGACAATAACTGCATTTCTAAAGGAGGGACTCTTCCATTTTGACAGGATTGCAGTCCTCAGAGGTACTTTTCTCCTGCAGCCTCCCTGCTTTTAAATTTCAGTTCTTTTATTAAAGGGGTGTAAATATATGGAAGTAATTGAATTGCCACAGCAGCTGGCAATGGAATAAGAGCCTCTTGCTATTGGATTGATCCTTGGAGTAAGCAGTCACCTCTCCTGATAGCTCCTCTGGTTGGGGGTGAGAGCCTCCAGGAGACAAAGGGGAACTCAGACAATTCCTTGTAGGCGGCAGCTGCCTACTCTGTGGATGAGCCCTTGTGGTGGCACTGCCTGGAGCCCAAAGATTTCTCACTGTGTTCACTACGGGGAATGTGCAGGCTGCTGTCTGTTTTCCTTCCCAGGTGAGCTCTGTTGTGGCACACAGCAGCTGGAGCACAGGAGCTGTCTCCTGGCCAAGAGCAGGATACGCTGCCCAGGTTTCAGATGCGTGTTAGACTCAGCTTACTGATCAACTCATCAAACAAGGCACTGGGAGTTCGTGAGAGGTTCGTGTGGAAGGGGGGCACTTGCCACTTCAGTGCCTTTGCTTTGCTCTGCGTTCTTCCCACCTAGCAGAGCTGTGAGGGCTCGCATCGCCTTAAGCTCCCCGTGCAAGTACAGGACAGAGGCTGGTATGCCAGCTAGGAATTCCTGCCATCTGAATCATCCTCTGGAGATGTCCCTCTCACTCTATGGCCTTGGAGGGAGGTGGCATTCCTAAGCTAAGTGCCTCAATGAAGAGGAATGGGATAAATTGGGCCTTTTAAGTCCTGCTTCAACTAGCACCAGGTTTGCTGTCTAACCTGGGGAGGGGAGGTTATCAGTCCTTTCCCATTTGTTCCAAATCTTTCTTGGGAATGTGGAGGGCCTATCCTAGGATGATGAACTTCATAGATAGGCTGTTTTCCCTCTATTTTCCCTTCTTTACACACTGGGGATAATACAGAGTTGATTACTAGGATGTGAAAACACCTATGGGGAGGACTTACAGTAGGCTTAAACTGCAACAAGGGAATCGGGTTAGGTGGTAAGAAAAATCAGTGATAAAATCTGAAGTAAGAAGAAAAGATGTCGAATCTTTGCTTTGGAAGAACCTAATTTATTCCTTTTTGTGGGTTGATTTTGTTGGGTTTTTTTCTTTTCCTTAGTTTGCACTGGCAATGAGTTGCTTTATTCCCAGAACTGCCCAGCTGAGTAGCTCACCTATGAATTATTGAGCAGTAAGATAACTGGTTCTCTGCCAAAAGTTAATGCATATAGGATGCTTTTGGGGAAAGAATATCATTGGCTAACTGTTACTGAATGTTTGCATCTGAACTATTTATATGCTATTGGGAGCAGCGTGTCACTGCCAGCCCAGTTTGTTAAACAGAGGCATGTGATAACAAATGCATGGGCATGAGGTGACACCTTGTTATCTTGTAGAAGACAGGCAGAACTTGAGTGAAGCGTTGGTGGTCTGACACTGCTACACATGGAAGGGCTCCCCTCTTGTGGGTGTGTGGGTAGGCAGCAGAATGAAGGGTGGGCAGATCCACCCTGTCCATCATGCTGCTTCACCATGTTATTATTAGCAAAATTAGTTGTGAGCTAAAGAAAATATTTTTGTGTTAGTCTGTGGCAAAAAAAATTTTTAAAAAATTAAAAAAAAACCAAGTTTGTGGTTATGCCATTGGTCTGGCAGTACTTGAAGGTATTAGCTCTGAAATGCCCACTCTCACCCTCTCACTTTCTATATTTCTCCTGTGAACAACTTTGCTGATTGTGTGGTATGTGGGTGGGGGGAGGCTTATCAGCATGCATCTCACATATAAATGTGTGTGTGTTTTCTGTACATGCACCATCTTTTTCTACTTATCTTTTTCAATTAGGGGAATGTACTGTTTTGAAACGAGGCGCTTGAAGGTAAGTGAGGCATGGGAATGAGGTGGCTTTACACTGCAGAAGAATACTTGTCTTTGTAGTGTCTTGTTAGTGTGAATTAATTGGGCAGTGAGTCTGAGTGGCGTTCCAGCATGTCTGGGACAGATCTTTTTTTTGAGGAGGCATATCTGTGAGGCTAAAGGTCTGGAAATTCCCACCCAGGATGGACTTTCTTCAAAGCTCTCGGTAAAGTGAGCAAGGGGTCTCATATATTAATCAGCACAGTTTGTCATGCAGAAGAGGAAATCCTTTAGTAAATCCCTCTTTATTAAAACTAGGTGAAGACTGGTTGAGCTAATTGGCTTGGAAAGTTCAGGGAAGAGGAAAGCAGAAAAGCTGGTAGTGAATACATTTAATTTGCTCTTCTTTTAAAAGCAGTCAACTAGCACAGAACTAAGCATTCTCCGAGCCCTGCCTCTCCAGACCCTGCACTCACTTGTCTAGCAGAAAAAGTGCTCAAACAAATTTGTTTTCTTTGAAATAACAATATTTGTAACTTGGCTTTCAAGCATTATGCAAACCCCACACATTTTATCTCTTCATATGTGGTGAGACTGAAGTGCAAAGGCAAAAGTCACATAAGATGAAAGAATGAGATTTGGCTTTTAGCTGAAATAGGTTGAGCAAGCCTTCCTAGATCTCCCTTCTTCTAACTACTCAATTATATATTAAACAAGCATATGAGACTATAAATACTGGTTGGATATTTGTCTCCACATGGAAAACTGTTGGTGCCTAATGTGTGTTCCTAGGGTGTGGGCTGTAGGTGCTGTTGCAAGGAACAGAAGTGCTCAGCTGTGATTTCCCAGCCTTGTGACAATAAAAGAGCTCCCGGCTTGTTCAGGTAGAGAGTCCTGGTCTCTCCTGAAGCTGAAACCATGGAGTTTTCTAACTGCTGTGAGAAAAGGGTTGCAGTATTTTTGCTGTCTGTGATACCTTTATTACCCCAGATTATGGGACGAGGGGTTGGGAAAGGAAGGCATCATTTGCTGAGGTTGCTTTGGTTGTCTAGAGAAGATTAGGGAAACTGCATCCAGTATGACTGCAAAAGGATACCTATAAGAAATTGAATGGAGGCTGGACAGACTCATATAGGTCCGATATGATTCAAATAGCTGCCTGTGCTGATTTGCTTTCTAGAGAGAGAAATTGCTTCCTGTTGTCATTAGTTTCTTCAGATAACGAGACACAGCTAAGAATTGTAACTAACCACTAAGTGCAGTCTTTCATGCCAGGTTATCTGTGTGTTGTTTGCAATGCTAACCCTACAAATGAGTGGTCAGTTGGGTCTCACCAAGGAACATGGTGAGGGCCAAAGGCAGGAGTCCCACTCTGCTGTGATGCATGGCTAAGCTTTGAGGTAGTCAGTCAGTAGGGTGGGATGAGAGCTGCTTAAATTAAGATGCTTTCTAAATCTAGCACAGCTTGCTATTTTCATCATTTGTGTTACATACTGCACTGTCTAGATTTAAATAAAAATTTAAAGACTGATTCTGGAGGATAGAGGAGAGGGTGTTTCTCACAGACAAGGAAGCCTGGGCTAAGAACGGAAGGACCAGGATATGGGTCCTGTTATAGAAGGTATCCTGATTCAGGACACCAGGTATAGAAGGTGAGGATACAGGACTCCTGTGCTGCTTCTGTCTGATCTCTGTGTGTGTGACCTTGATTAGGGCATCTTTCTCTTCATGCCTCTCCTTCTCCCCTGGACGTTGCTGTGCTATGGTGTTCTTTGCAGCAGAGAAAGTGTTGTGGGAAGTAAATTTCTGTAGCAAAATAAGAATGTGGCAGCCCATGGCAGCTGCACAGACCAGTGGGACAGTGCTGTTGTCAGCTGTACATGGCTACATGGGGAACAAGGCCGCTTGTGAGTCAGAAAGCAGGTTATAAGAGAGCTCCCTAGCTCTGACAAACCTTCCAAAAGAAGCCAGCATTTGGGATTTGATCAGGTTATGCTATTCACAGTTACCAAACTGCAGTGGAGAAGCAGGGTTTCTATGTGTCTTGCATGGTAGTGTTGTCCTGTGACGTCTAGGATATTCAACTTTCTCAATTATTGCCTGAACAATTCGTGTGAGGTCTGTTCACTTACTGTTCCCCTGTTCTGCAGATGTTGGTTTGTCTTTATGCTTGTCAATGATTTCTGTGCATCAGTCCACTCCAATAGGAGCCTTTCTTTGCCTTTCATACATACCAGATTGAGCAGATTCATGACAACATTGCCAGTTTCTAATTTAGGGGATTTTTTTTCTTCTCTATTTAATCCACAAGTAAAAAGCTTCAAAGTGCATCTCTGCTATCCTGCCTGGGATGCTCTGACTTCACGCCTGGTGGTAAAGAAATATGTCTGCCTTCTGGAGGCATCTGAATTTGATGGGAACCTGCAGCAATCTGACAGCATTGCAAGGGCCAAGTATCCCTTCCTGAGCTGTGCCCAAGTAGGACAGCACAGCAACAGTGCAAGGAGAGACTGTGGTCTCTCTGTTGAGCTCTTTGGCTCTTGTAAGGAAGACCCTCAGTTTAGTTTTACCCTTTCCCAAGGCTAAAACTAAAACAGACTTACACCAAGCTGACCATAACTCTAAACTGTGAGATGGAAGTGCACTTCTCACTCACCTAGCAGGACGAGCATTTCAGTTCTGGTTATTTCCAATAAAACCAAGAAGATAAGAGGTTATTGGGACACAAAGCAACACTCCTTGGTGCTTGACATTTTGCTGTTGTTCTTCCCTCACTGCTGCCCTTCATCACTGTGAGCAACGTTAGCTTAGCAGCCCTTCGGTGCAGAGCATCTGCTCTGGCTCACAGGGAGGAGCTGCCTGCAGCCCAGCTTTGCTTTAGGGTGCCTGGCACACTGGAGTAGGTTGCCTATGTTTGGCTGAGTGGAATTGCTCCTAACTAGCTAATTCTGCTGCACAGGCAGACCGCCCTGCCTTGTGTTTCGCAGCAGCCACATCTTAAGGTTGCTGGAGGAGCCTCGCTTCAACATTGCCTCTTTACCCCTTTCATCACTGCTCCTGCCAGCGAGTTCTCCTAGAGTTAAGCTGTGTGCTGAGAGAGAACAGTAATTGTCTGTATTTGTTTGCTGTGTTTCTTGCCAGAGGATCCTGAAGCTCTGTACGTGCACAGAGGTTTTTTACCTCCAGGAAGTGTGGCAACTTGCTGCCTGCAATGTGGAGGCTGCTTAAAAGAGCACTTCTGCTACAGGCACTGGAGTTCAAGGGAGTTACAGAAAGGCATTTGAGGAGCCTCTGGATGAAGACTCACTTTTGGAACTGGGCTATAGACTTAAAGAGCAATATGTCAGCTTAGCAAGCCAGAATAGCCTACTTCTTCTTTATAGCCAGCAGGAATGCTGCTTACCTGTGAGTATAAAAGGCACCTTGAAAATCATTATCGTTTCTGCAGCTCCCCGAAGGTGTCTGTGCAGGGCTCATGTCGCAGGTCTCTCCTCCAAGATAGACCCTGTCTCAGGTGTACTGGAGCTGTTCAGTTCCTACGTCTGGGCAGTAGGAGCACCAGCTCATTTAAACAAGCTTTCTTTTGCCTTTAAGTCAGGGAAAAAGAACAGAAACAGAAAAGGCTGTGTTGTTAGCAGCAAGGTTTTACAGACTGAATCCCTGCCTTTGTGGTGAGTCTGCCTTTTGTGTGCAACATCCTTGAACAAGTGTGAACTCCCCAGTAGGCATTGGAGGCCAGAGCTGATGTCTGACTCTCTAATTGCTGTTGACCTTCCTTTGTTTTCATATCCATTGGGAACCTTGGGGAATAACTGACCCCTGGTACAGTTCTCTATACTTTGTAGTGATGAGATAACCTGCTTCAGCTCTCTCTCCAGAAAACCCAGGAGTTCCAGGACTACCTGCAGAGTTAATGCTCGTTGGGTGTTTTCTAGTGCCAGAGACAAGAGGAAAAAATATAATCAATTTTTAATTGACAGGCACTTTCAAGCATTCCCTTTGCAAGATGGTAACATAGGCCCAGAGCCTGTCCCAGTGCAAATCAAGTAAATCCCATTTTCCAGCTGAAGAAGATTAAATATCTTCTGCATCCTTGGCTGCCCTGCTGTTCCAGTGACCTAGGGAGGCATCTGGAACATCCCAGCCCTGTTCCTCTGTGACTCTTTACCAGCTCCAGACACTCCCTCAGTAAGGCCCAGGATGGCACTTTCCTTGCAGCACATGTCCTTGCAGATGGCACTTTGTCCAGTTTCAGACCTTTCCTTCTGTCCCATCTGGCACAGCTAGATGCAGTGAGTGAAGCTGTTCTCCCACCCCTCTCTCACCTCCTCAGGAGACAGACTGTTCTGAGTACATCTGAAGTGGCTGTGCCTTTTTTTTTTTGAGCCTTCTTGTTTCTCTTCTCTGTCCCTTTTCTCTTTCTTTTCTCTGTATCACCAGCTGGCCTAGATTATAATGTGAGACCCCACCAGCTTCAATTAAGGAGCAGATGTGACTGAAGAAATTGGATAGCAGCTAGGGATGGAGATGACACATTCATGGCACTTGGTCTAATCAAACAACTTCTCACATTACTCTCACTGTGAGGTGGGAGACATGTGAGCCAAAGGCAAGTCAGCACTTGGAGCACTCGCAGAGTCACATCTCCAGGAAAGCCATCCGTAATGAGCTGACCATGCCACTCAGCACAGCAGCGTCAGCTCAGCCAGGGGCTGCTTTTAATCCACCTAAGTGCAGCAAGGGGCCCAGAGACTTAGAGCTGAGAACATACCTTGAAAACGACCTCATCAAAGAAAGGCTGCCAGGTGGAGGGGATGATGGGGTTGATTGTGCACTACCTGTACCCACAGATGCATTTGTGTCCCTGGGAGAGGGGACACTGCATGCCCACCTGTGGGATGGTGAATGCACCACCTTCAACTGTGGTGAAGATAGAGATGTCACTAGTATCACAGAGCTGTTGGGTCTTGCTGGGCTTAGGCTATGGGAGAAGAAAGACTGGTGTGCTGGAGCCCTTCCCAGCATGGCTGTGTTCAGGGCAGCAGGGATGCTGAGTGACCCATGGTTGTTGGTGGAGCTGTGTCTGTGGCACTGCAGATGCTGGGTGTTGCAGGTTTTTGGGCCCGCCTGTGCTTGGCAACTCTGTGGACCTTTAGAGGAGGCAGGTGTTTTTGATCTGTAGGGCATAGAAATTGTCTGTGGAAGAGCAGGTGCTTTGAACCTGGAGAAGGTCAGTTGTGATTGTGCTGAGGCTGCTATAAATCAGTTCTCCCTCTTTTACATTCAGGCTAACAGCTGTTTTGTGTTCAGGAAGCTTTTCTCATTTCAGATGGAGAGCTTCTGGGTATCCCCATGCTGTAGTGTTTTAATTAAGAGTTTATTGCAAGTGAAACGTGTCTATCAGATGGCTGGGGAGATTGAAGTCCTCTGTCATTGCATTAAATAAGGAATAACCCAAACAGTACCAATCTGACTTTCTCCTTGCTCAGCCTGAGCCATGCCCAAATCATGAGATTCCCGTAAATTTTTACAAGTGCCGAAGAAGTGCTAAAGTTGTAGTAGTTTCCCTTCGCCAAGGAGGTGAACACACATCACCATTCCCATTCTCACACTACTGGCGGAGAAGCTGACATGGATAGATGTGACTCACCTCCCAACATCAGGAAATTGTTTCCAGAGATAAAAATAGGACCCAGAGTCCCTGCAGCCAGTCTGTGGTGTGTTGTACTGATGTATTTGGGAGAGGCCCTCTAAAACCCCTTCATGTCTGTTGGGGAGAGCCAGTGCAAATCCCTCCATCTAAACACAGTGTCCTTGGTAACCCTACCAGACACCGACAAGAAGAACACGACTGCTTGGGAACTTACCTGCCTGCTCAGGGAGTGCATTTTATGCTGTATGAGAGGACCAGTTATTCTGATTAGATCTGAGGATTGAATCCAAGCTGTGATACAGCTGCTGGCATTGCACTTCTCACATGAGAGAGCAGAGTTTGGTAGCTCCTCCAAGCAGTGCTCTGCGTGGGATGAGTACTCGCTAAAGGTTCCCCCTACCTCATAAGTGGGAGGGAGGTAGAATGTGGCCCTAGCCCAGTCAGAAAGGAATGTCAGACGACTGTTGCTTTTGGTGTGATGGATCCTGGCTCCATCCCCTTGGAAATCTCTCTTGTCGGAGGCGGTCGGGCTGACCGTGCTGAGTGAGGCAGCCGTTCCCTGATGGCATCCCTGTCTGTTGCTCTGTTGGGTCTCCAGTCCCCCCGGTGGTGGAGCCGGCCTTCCAGGACGTGCGGCAGGGCACGGGGCACAGCGTCACCCTGCGCTGCACCATGCTCAAGGGCAGCCCCATGAAGGTGGCCACCTCCGTCTGGCGCTTCAACGGGAGCCTCCTGGCGCAGCCCCTGGCGGAGCAGCAGGACTACTCGGAGCTCAAGGTGGACAGCGTCAGCCGGGAGACCAGCGGGAGCTACGAGTGCAGCATTTCCAACGACGTGGGGGTCTCCACCTGCCTCTTCCAGGTGTCTGGTAAGTCACAGAGTGCACATCAGAGCAAGCTGTTGGATGGGGTCATGGCAAGCTTGCTCCTCATGAACTGGTGCCAGTACAGTGCCTCTACTGCCTCCTCTGTGCCCAGCATTCTGTTCAGGAGGAATGATTTTCCATAAGCCAGCGGGGACATCTGTCTCCATCGTTCAGGCAGATGGACCTGGAGCAGCTACGTGCTAGCCACTGGTACATTTTAGCAGTGTTTGGCCATTTACAGGACTTAAACTCAAGGCTGCCATCAGCTTTCAAGCTTGGACAACATGTATCATCAATTAGTATTGACCAAGGGGAGGTGAAAAGCTCTGTACGTCCCTCCAGCAGGCTCCAAACCATCTGATTTCCTCTTTAAACGCAAACAAACAAAGAAACAAAAGCTGTATCATGTATTCCTGTGCCTTCCCTGTGCCTCCTGTCTGTCTGCAACTCACAATGCTTTCTAGAAAAACCATGAGCTGGGAATGGATACTGGTACTCAGTGGATTTGCTGCTCACAGTTTTCTGTGAATCCATCATTTGCTGTAACAGGACTCCTCTCCAGCACCTGCAACTGCAAAGAGGGATGGCAGAGTTATAGCATCTAAAACAGCACATCTGACCTGGCCTCTCCAGCTGATCATTAAATCTGCTTTTCCCATGACCCCAGAACTGACTTGGGCACAATTTTCTAGAAAAGGTCTCCCATGAAGTCAACTTAATAAACAATAAATTCAGCCCAAATACTCGGGTTTGAGTCCAGGGCCAATTTATAATACTTTTCAAACCAGGGTAGAAAAAATGAGAATGAACAACATCTAGAGAGGCCTGATTTTGAAGCAGGTCATTCCCAGGGTTTGGGGAAGCTCAGGTATGCTGTAACCCTAGGATGCTTACAGAAATGGGGGAACCCAAACTAATTCCATTATTTGGGCCCCTTTTCAGGACCTTGCTCTCACCCCTTGAGATTTCCTGGCATTTGTCTGGCAGCGGATTTTGCTTGAGAGCTTTGGCCCTCTCTACCCTTTTCATATGCTTATAACTCTCACATCACTAAGTGATAGCAAACCATATCCCTCTATGAGCCATCACAGAAAACTGCGTCCCTGTCAAGCCTGGGAATGCTCCAAGGAATTTCTCACTGGTGGCAGTAACAAACACATATTGGCACACAGCGTGCCGTGCTGTGCCTGAGATAAGATCCCCTCAGCAGAAAGTAGGATTCATCCCTAGAGAGCACTGATCAGGAAAGCAGCAAGCCTTTATTTTTCCTGCATCCCTTCTCCTTTTCCAAGACATTGATATCTGATGGTAGCTGTTCAACTCCAGACATCTCTGCCTGTGTCCTGGACAGTTACAAATTAATTAGACCTTCTAAGCCTGTAGAGCATCCTGAAAAATATTCCAGTGACTAGACTGCTGTACTTGGAGTTTTAATTCCCATCAGCCACAGCCTTCCTATTTGAGCAGGGAGAATGGCATGGTCTCTTTTTGTTTCTGTTTCTTCTCTGTGGAAAAACAAAACAAAACAAAACAAAAACCTTCCCATATGACAGAAAGACAGTGACTCATTTGTGACTGTGGGGTGTTCAGATGCACTGAAAATACAGTACATGTATCTGGCCAGGATGGGATTATTTTCTTCTATGCATGGGTAATTAGCTTTCCAAGATGTTTTGGAAGGATAGTGAGACGTCCAACCCATTTCTCTTAAGGAAGTTATCAGGGCAGCCTGTACTGTTGATCATCTGCTCCCTCACTAGCCATAAGCACAGAAGAGCCTGAAAGACAGAAGTGGATAACCTTCAACTCTTCCCATCAGCTGTAAGCAAAAGACAAAAGACTATTCCAGCAATAGTAAAAGCTTCCAGAAGGAAGTTCTGAAAGTGTTTTGATGTGCAGCATTTCTATCAGAAAGCTTTTTTTCCCTAGCTTTTATTTCCATCTTGGAGTCAATTAATAAGGAATTAATATCATGCAAGATGATGATTATCATCAGTTCTGATTTTATTTCTAAATCCATTATGAAGTTTGACTTCCATAGTCAATATAAGTTGAATAAGCAGCAATTAGTCTCTGAGGTGGTTCTGAACTTCTTGCTTGCGCAAAAATACAAGTCAATAAAAATAATAAGAGAAAAAGGACTTGGAAATAAATATCAATATTATCCATCTGAGTTCATAAAAAATAAACATTGAATCCTGTCAAGCCTAATTATAACCACACAGAATGGCAGGGCCTGTGAATCAAGTGGAAAGGTGCAGCAGACCTCCTGGGGAAATGGTGTATATGCCTGTTCTGCTCTCCAGCATCCCTTGCTGCCCAGACATCTTTCTGGTCTCTGCTGGTTCACAGTGACCTGAACCCAGACACCTGAGCTTTCATTTAGGTCCAACTCCTGCCTGGCTCAGGACAGGACCAGCCAAAAATTTAAGTTCACTGAGTGAAATGATCATAACTTCAAATAGGGCAAAAGCAGTTGTGGGTAAAACCTCGAGTTGCCTGTGTGCCCTGTGCATTAGTCTGCCAGCTGCTGGGCTGCATGGCAGGAGCCTTCAAATTCTGTTTGGTAGAATTTGATAGCTGTTTGGGACAGCAACTGCTGGGGAAATGACAGGAAGTCCCTTCTTCTCCGAACTGCTCGTTTTCTCTCTGGTACATCTTTCCTCCTGTGTTTCCCTTCTCCGGCTGCACTTTGTTTTTAAGGAGAGATGTGGGTTTAGAAAAGACCTCTCCACCCCTGCCAAAGATCCTGCTGCTTTTACCCAGGCTGAGGTCAGTGTCCCCTTTGCTGCCGAATTGACTGTTGTGTTACAAAGAGGCTGGAGCACTGTGTTGCCAAGGCAGGGGAGGTGCAGAAGGAGCAAGGTCTCCTTTTTAATGCCATGGTCTCTGTGTGATAAATAACACTTTTCCTATGACCTACTGGCCAAATGATCTTTCCTCAGGGTTTGTTAGCAGGAGTCTCTGTAAAGCAGCAGATGAAACGGGAGAAATGCCAGTTTAAAGCTGTTACTTCAATCTAAACTACAAAGCAAGGGAGAAAAGATTAGAGCTGGTTCCAGCTGGAGAACTGAAGTTGTTCCCACCTTCTCAGGTGCTGGTCATGTCCCACTGGTGTTGCAGGGCTGTTAATCCTCCCAATAGTTTAGGCTGTGAAAGCAGTAGTGATTCACAGAAAATGGTGACACATCAGTGCAACAGTAAAGGTGTCCATCATGTTAGAGGCAGGTGGATAAGCTGGGTGAGTGGAGCTCTTCTGCTCTCACCACATCTCTTTTTAGGTTTTGTTCCCCTTGATCCCACTCTTTTACTTTGCTGCCTCTTTTTTCTTTTTTTCCCCTCCAGCAAAAGCTTATAGCCCAGAGTTTTACTATGACACTCCCAACCCTACCTTGAGCCAGAAGCAATCCAAGAATTACTCTTACGTCTTGCAGTGGACCCAGAAGGAGCCTGATGCTGTGGATCCCATCCTCAAGTACCGCCTGGAAGTCCGGCAGGTAAGGTCTGCTCTTCTGGAGCCCCAGCACATGGCCTTGGGAAGAGAGCCATTCAGGAGGCAGTTACCTCAATGTTCCCTTGCTGATTCAGAGCTGAAAGTGATGAAATTGGCAGATCCTGATGGTCTTGCACCTTCCCCACTGAATGGAAGAGACAGGCCAAGTGCACAGCTCAGTGCTCATTTTTACCACTGGGGTTGGGTACAGTCGGGGTCTTCCAAAGCCCTGTGGCCCCCACTGGGCTGTTCATGCTCAGTGTTTTGAACAGGGTTTTAATGGGAACAGTGCCTTACTGTCATTAGTTGGTGTTGTAGATTTTGTAGGCCAAAGATTCAAAAGAGTGGAATTCCATCCTCCTCACTCGTATGGAAAAAAGGGAATAAGCTGAAGAGCTCTCCAGGCAGGAACTGCAGGAAAAGTCAGTGGCTGTTCGTGTTGCAGAAGGGCTTTCATCCTGTCACAGTAACTAAGCTATTTGGACTGTATGAACTCTGTAGGGGAAGAGAAGTGGGTTTCAAGGTTTCTGAGTTTGAAGAGAAATCATACTGGGGGTTGGGGGCTGGGGGAGAGAATTGAGTGAAATCTGAAGACATCGCTGGTTGGAGAAGGTTAGGGAAAAGAGTTTGATGTTTTTAAAGAGCACATTATCTTAGCAGGACTGCCAGGTACTTTCATCCATGCCCAGAAAAGCACCTGCATTCAACATTTTTGAAAAACAGGGACACTTAAAATGGGTGGTTCTTGCCATTCAGTGGTAGCTGGGAAGCAAATGCATTTTGCAAGGAAAAGTTTGTTTACTGTAGAGAGAAAACAAAATAATTAAAAAGATTCAAGTGTCTCTTTCCTCTAGTTCTGCACAGTAGGCTCCAGTTTTATGTCTCCATTTGATTGTGAGCTCTCTGGGGTGGGACAGCCTTTGTTTGTTACTCACACTGCATGGAGCACGTTGTCAGTACTTAATAATAATACAGGACACGGGGGAGCCTCTAATAATGAAGACAGTTTGTCATAGTAGATCTTCCCTCTGAGCCCAGTTTCGCTATTATCAGCACTGCAACTCAATGAACAAATTTGTGGATTTTATCCTTCTCCAGTAAGTTGAGGTTTTTTTTCTTTTTGCACAGCATCTAAAAGTAATCTTGGTTCTGTTCTTCACTGAGATCCTACTAAAAGGGATCTAGAAAAGGGAAAATCACTTTTCTGCTTTAAGTTATGACCAGAAGAGAGCTGAGTGCCGTGCAAATTTAAACACACCCCCCAGTTTTGTTCATACCCCATTGGTTAATGCTGTTAATGTTTTGCAGCATCACGACATAGTTGTGACTACTGAGTGCTGTGTTTTAGAGGAGCATGATACCAGGGCCCTGCTGTATGGGAAGGCTCTTAGAAATGGTTGTCATCATGGTGGCCTGGGACTGAATAAGGGAAGGCAGAGAGAAGAGGAGGCAGGGGAGCTTTGTTCTCACTTCTGTCAAACACAAGCAGGAAACACTTCATTGTGGTACTACTGTAAAAAATTAACTGTCCTGGCTGAAACTAGGACACACTGGAAAAGGTTTTCATGGTATTGCCTCCTCCTGGCCTTTCTCCAGTGAAAACACTTGCATTTCATGGGGAGGTCTCCACCTCCATGAGCCATACTGAGGTCTTATGGAGCCCTTTTCATTTTCTTGCCCCTCTCATATCCAGCCTACTGCTTCCCTGTGTTCATGTGCTGCCTTCCTGGCGCTTTCGCTGTGATGTCTCACTTGGACTCCAAGCAGCCTTGTGACACCTGACCTTTCACTCCTTCCCTTGCTCCATCACCCTCTCCCATGTCCTGCACATTCTGCTACTTTATGGCACCTTTTTCTCTGTGCTGGGGCATCTGGGCTAAGCTTTGCATCCTTCTGTTCCCTCACTGGACTGCAAAACAAAGTGACCTTAGTGAATATAGCTGTGAAAACCTTAAAAGCTTAAAAGCGTTACTGACTGAAGAGATCTTAAGAAAGGGGATTAGTCTGCCTGGATGTGGAGCTGCTGTTTGCCTGCACACACTCCTCACTGGATATGCTGGCTTTCCAGGTACCAGCTGTGGCGGCACAAAAATCCTCCTAGAGAGCTCAGATTGAAATGGAATATTCTCCTTAGGTGAAACGGGCCTTACACATGGCCAGACACCACTGCTTTATTGCCAGCATCAAGCTGGGGAAAGCTTACCCAGCCAGCCAGCCCACCTTCTCCCCCAGTCCCAGGAACTCCACAGTCTCAGTGCTCACAGCAGGAGAGATGAACATCATCTCACAGCACTTTAGAGATGAACATATGTGGTGGCAGCAGCCTGCAGTCCTGGGGTGGTGAGGAGCTGTCAGGGGAAAGAGGGGATGGAAAGAGGAGAATTAACTCTTGCTGAGCTGGAATCTAAAAGGCAACCAGCTGGGATGCCCACTGGTTGAAATTTGCCTTGCTGGTTTTCATTTCACACTCCCTGGTTTGCTCAAGGAGCTCTTTGCAGATGTAATGTGAAGATCCCCAAGTAGCAGGATGCTTTGCAGGGCACCTGGGAACCCTTGAATTAAATTTTCTTGCTGCAGCTGCTGAAAATGGGACTGGGCGAGAGTCAGAGTGCTGCTTATTAATTGGCTGGTGCCGTGCCTCCTCCAATTCTCCCTGTTCAGCAGCTTCCTAGGGCATTACTGGGGGGATTGCAAGCAGTCTGGGGGAATTTGGTGTCCTAAGCAATGCATGGGGGCTCCCAGCAAGATGGGCAGATGCACTTCCACCGGAGCTGATTGTTCCCAGCGCTGCGGAGCAGGCTGAGCGGTGCAACAGATGCACCAGTTCCAGTAGAATAAGAATTAACTTTCGATTAAAACCATATAAGCAGCTTGACAGCTTGGAGCCACTGACCCAGGAAAGCACATATGATAGCAACTTGGAGCAAGCTTCTTGTAAAGCCTCCACTTTATGTCTCGGCAAAGAGGGTATCGTTCAGGTGGTCTTAGGCAGTGGCATTGTTGAGTGACAATTCAGAGGGCAAAACATGCCCAGTGAAGAACAGCAGAGGCCTCACAGCTGTCTGTGCTGACAGCCTGGGAGGTTTTCCCTTCCTTGCTGCAAGACAACTGATCCAAATGCCAACAGCCTTACTTCACCTCAGCCAGTGACCTCAATGAGGTCACAACCTTGGGTGGTTTGGTTGTAGGCAGATACTACAAGGCTTTTGGGCTATTTGTTTGGTCAACTTCATTTTTCTTCCGTGTATTCTTGCAGCATAGAAAATGCACTGAAGTACTGCATTTCAACTGAAAATGCTTTTCATTGCTTGGGGACTCAAAGCAGCCTCCCCAAACCAGATCTTTGCTTAAAAAATAAAAAGCCTTTTAAGTTGCTTGTTTCTCTATGTGTATTTTATACCCGTCCCAGGGCTCTGCTCTAACATTAAAGAGAAATGAAAAGCCATTCTAATACTGCAAGCAGGTTGCATCATGGAGGAAAGATCTAAGTTGGGCTGGTGGTTGTGGTTACGGGGGATAGTGGCAGAATAACTGTGCACTTAATGAGCTGGAACCTATCCGTGACCTGGGGCTGCAAGAGAAAGAGGAAGGAGAAGCTCTCGGTGCAGTAGGAAAGTTTAATCTCCAATGTTCCCCTCAAGGGGACCTGAGGCTGCTGTCTGCTCTGTACCTTCTCACACACAGGCTCGGGCCAGAACTGGGCCAGCTTTATATATTCCTGGCTTTCCCCTCCTCAGAGCAGGCTCAGTCTACCTGCCAGACAGACCCCTGAAATTTGCACTGGGCCAGGCCCCAGACCCATTTGCTAAATTAGCTCACTGGATTGTCACTTCAGATTAATTCCTGTCAGGGAGACTGTCTTTAATGAGACTGGCCCTGTGCAATGCCTGAGTAATTGTATGTTCTCTCTTCGTTTGTACCTTCATCCCCTCCATGTTGGATAAACATTCCCTGCTGTCTACAAAACTCATGTGGGCTTGGGAGCCGGCTGCCACTTGCCTCATCAGCCAGCCAGAGCAGCATTAATGAGAGCTGCGGCAGTGGGGAGCCTGCACACCATGTGGGGAGGTGACAGATAACAGAGCTGTTTGGACAGACCTAGGACAGGGGCGTTAGCAGGAATTTAATGACTGTGATTAGAGTGGAAGGTTAACTCCGCTGATGGCCATCCCAACGCCGCGGGAGAGGTTGTATGCCGAGGCCCACGGACTACGGATCTGTATCACTTCATTTCTGCCTCTGAGTTGTTCTTTTTCTCTGCTCTGAGCTCGCTTCAGCAGTGTCTGTCTACTGCTGCCTGTCTTTGGCTTCATTAGCTGTCGGAGCCAGCCGCCCCTCCGAGGACAGGGGGGTCTCTCCCTCTCTTTACGTGCTGAGCAGGGGTGGTACTATGCAAAAGGCAGGATGAACGAGCTGTGCACCTGCTCACACTTTCCCACAAATGTTTGCTTGAGAATCCCTTTGGGTCCCAGATTAGAAAAGGCTGTGACTGCAGAAAGGTGATGTACCTGAGCAGGTGGTGGCTCTTGCAGCAGCCCAACCGTGTGTCCTGGGAGGTGAACGAAATTCCTTTTCTTCTGAACATGCAACTGTGGCTTCAGGAAAATATTCTTGGGAAAACAAGCAGCTGGTGCCTTGGGGGTTTGCCTGGGGGCTGCACCTTGGAGCAGGGGGGACACCAAAGGCTTGATAAGGAGGCAGCTCTGCACAAGGCAGAGTTCAGGGTGGCCGAACTCGCTTTACAAAGGGGCTGACATTTTGCTGTCTCTGCAGGACAACGCTGCCATTGCCAAGGCAACCACCACACACCCGGTTGGGTCCATAGCCCTCATCCCAAGGCTCTCTAGTGCACTGCAACCCCCCGGCCCCATCCTGTGTGTTCCCACAGTAGTATTGCAGTGGGGTTTTCAGCTGGGGGATGCTGCAAGAGCTGAGGAGGTGATACCTGATTTAGGACTTAACTAAAAAGCAGTCAGGGATATCCTCGTTTTCATAGTAGAAAATGAAAAGCTTAAAGAAGAGTTGCAGCTTGTGAGCTAGGGAGGGACCCATCCTGCTATGGATAAATGGTGCACTGGCCTGGTGTTATCTGGAAAAAGGGAATAGGTTTGTGGTGCCACATCCACCAAAAAAATCCTCCAGCTGACAGAGTGCTTAATTGGACAGCCCAGTTTGATGTCCAGGGTAGCACACAGACGGAGCACATGGAACAAGGATGTGTGAGTCCCTTTACCTAGAGCATCACAGTCCCAGCTGGCTGCAACCAGAAAGGGAATGTGGCTTTTCCTGAAGCAGCACATGGTGGCCTGGGCTGCATGTGAGATGCTGTGTGGACTGAAATACTCATGGGGTGTGACAAACCACATTCCTTTACTGTTCATCATTGTACTTGATACAGGCTCTGCTGGTCCTGTCTCACTGGTGTTAGGGCTGGGGACTCCAGTGGCTTGGCTTCACAGTGTTTGCCCAGCACTGAATCTCAAAGCAGACCTTCTGTTTCAGGGTGGCTTATAAGTCACATCTGTCAGAAAGCTTCTCTAGTCCTCTCTTCTTTTTTTGCCTACCTTGTCTGCCAGTTTAATGTTTGATCACAGGCTGCTCTCATCTGGGATGTCAAATCAACGCAATTCCATCTACCTGCAGAGCCATTTTTTGTAGTGGAAAAAGGTCTTTTTTTAGTTCTAACTATCCTATCTCCCTACTGATGCTCTTTTTTTTTTTTTTTATTTCAGCTTTTGTTCAGGCAGTGAGAATAGGCAGATTATATCTGTGCTCTCAAGACAATTGCTGTCAGTTGTGCTAGTGGCCTACGTGATGCTGGGCAGGACTCAGCCCTGAGGAAGAGGTGGAAAAGGATGCAGAAATAAGCCAGTGTCAGAGAAAGGTGTGCTTGGTGGATGGTTTGAACAGCCATCATGATGCAAAGCCAGGGAAAGCAAGAGAGGGGAGAGGAGGCACTGCCTTTCTGGGCTGCAAGAGGAGGAGAGGCTTGGGACTGAGTGTCAGCCACGTACCAGTGGAGGGAGAGCTGGCTGATCAATGACATATGGTGGACAAGCAGTCCTTGAAGCTTATTAAGATTGCTGTGCAGGACCTGGAGGTGAAGCAGTGACTTTGCCACAGTCACATGGAAGTGAAGACAGCAGGATCTTACCTCAGCTGTGCTCTCTGCTGCCTGGAAATGGGACACACCATCAGTTACTGCAGCTGATAGATCATTGAGCCATCTCTCTTTTCATCCCTAGAAATCTCTCCCAGAGGATGCTGCTAGAACAAGGTCTTCTCCACCTGTGTTACAAGGGAAGATCCCAGGATAGCTGAATGTGTGGTGGGGATGGAAAAAAGGAGTTTTTTCCACATTTCAGGTTTGTGGTCTCTATTGGCAAAGCCGACAACAGCAGAGCCTCCACCAGGCAGAAAGGAAGGGAGCTCTCCCCTGGCCATTACTCACAGCAGGTGGAGGCATCTGCCTGGCCATGGCTGTTGTTGGCAGCCAGAGGATAAGAGTGTTTCCTACAAGGGTGGTCAGGGAAGCTTGGCACGGGCCTGACCAGCACTGATGTGTCTGCTGTGATTTCAGTGGAGATGACTGGTAGCCATGGGATAAGGTTTCCCCCTTCGGTAGTCTAACAGTTCCCAATGCCACTATTGGGACTTTATTCCCTTTGCCCATGAGAGCTTAGCAAATGATACTTAACTAATGAATTAGTTTGATTAATTTTGTCTTTTTACATCCACAAATTGCTCTTCAATATGATACATGGTTTTCCTGAGCTGGTTTTCCCTAGTCCACAGATCATTTGTAATCAGTTAGTTGGGAAAATTAGTAATATGACCAGTGGCAGATTAGTTGTGCCTCAGTCTTAAGGTATCATTTCTCTTCTGTGATTATCCAAAGTAAGTAAAGTGTAGTTGGTTGACCTTGGCTGGCTGCCAGCTGCCCACCAAGCTGCTCTGTCCTTCCCCTCCTCAGCAGGACAGGGAGAGAGAAAATAAGATTGAGAAAACCACATGGGTCAAGACAAAGGCAGTTTAATAATCCAAAGCTAAAGCCATGTGCAGAAGCAAAGGAAAACAAACAATTGATTCTCTACTTCCCATCAGCAGGCAATGTCCAGCCCCTTCCTGGGAAGCAGTTCTTCAGTACGTGTAGCAGTTGCTCTGGAAGACAAATATCATAGTCATACTTTCCTATCCCTGTGGTCAATTTGAACCAGCAGTCCTGGATATGATGTCCCCTCCCAAGATCTTGCCCCCCCCCAGCCTACTGGTAAGGGGAGAGTGCTGGAGAGACAGCACTGGTGCTGTGGGAACTCTGCTCAGCAGCAGCCAAAACACTGGTGTGTTACCAAGTTCTTTCTACCTACCCACAGAAAGCACAGCATTGTGAGGGCTCCTATGGGGAAAATTACCTCTGTGTCACCCAGGTCCAAAGCGTAAGGTAACCTGCCCAAAACAAGGTAGCTGACAGTTTTACAAGGTGTCTTGCCATTCGTAAGGTGCCTTTCAGAGAGATTTTGTCTTAACATTAACTTTTCATAAGTACTGCTCCTAATGCCATTCAAGTACTTGACTGGGCAAGACAGAAAACAGGATATAGTTTAACTTTCCTAGTACAAGGGAGTAATCCAAGAAGATGTCCTAGTTTTAGCTGTGTTTAGAATAGTTACAGTGGCTGAGAAGAACAATACAAGTAATCTTGCCAGAAAGGCTCATATGATCTTAAAACACATATAGAAGGAAAATTTCATGTCTTTCTAGCTCCTAACACCACTGTTCAGTGTTCATTTGGGGTAAGAAAAATGTGAGAGAAGAGATAATCAGATTCCCCAAACCAATACACCCCTCACAGCAGCCTTGCAGGGTAGAGATGTTTTCACACCACTGTGCTTGTTCGTATCCAGCAGGCTCTTGGCTTGTGTTTTACAAAGCTGAGTGCAGAATGAAAAGTGCTTGCAGGTATCAAAGTCAGTCCTTTTTGTCCATCTCTTTTCCACCCTCCTTCGGTGGCTTCAAGGGATACATGCTAGTATTGAGTCTTCCTGAAAGTCCCTGTTGATAGGCTGTGATGTGGCTTCTGCCCGTTTACTCTGCTCATCTGTTATTTTCAATAGTCAGTAAATGTTCCTCCTACTGCTTCACCATCTTTCCTCTGTGGATCTTTGTGTCTTTCCCTGCTCCCCATCCTGTATTCCACCTCTTCTTTCTTTTGTTTGTGTTTCCTTTTTAGGTTTTGTTCTTGATTTTGTTTCTTTTTTCCCCTGGCTCTCACTTCCTAGAACACATTGAAGATAAGAGATAAGAGTGTGTGAAGGGGAAGGGTTTGGAAGAGAGATGTGGTCTCTCCCATAGCTAGTCACAAATGAGCAGGAGTAAGCACTCGATGGATGTTTTGGAAGTGTATCATAAAGAAATGAAGCAGGCAGCATGGAGCAATGTGAAGGGTTTTATGGCTCTCCCTGCAAATGCTGTGCTGCCTCTGCCTCCTCTTTATAGACAGCCTAGGGGCTCTGGAATGATACTTACCCACATACCTTCATTACAGGTACCAGACTGGAAAGTCCAGAGTTGCACAAAAAGGCTATTTCTACTCCAGGAAGCATCAGCCCCATCCTTTATTACTTGTTTTCAAGGGTGAAGCTGCCCTAACAGAGGGCTCTGCCAGGGTCTGTAGAGAACCCAAGAAAAGAAGCCTGGGAGATGGCAACTCCTGTTCTTGGAGCATGTCCTGCTTGCAGGTTACACCCATGTTATAGGCAAAGTGGCTCTGAGCTCAGCCTAACTGCAGCTGGGCAGACTTGGGCTGTCCAGAGCCAAATTGCTTTTTTTTTTTTTCTTGGAGCCAGAAGTGCTGACAGCACAGTGCATAGACACTTACATGGGTCTGGCTGCAAGCAGATGTGTCCAGTGCAAGGAAATTGCTGGAAGATGAGACTGTGCTTACTGACATAGGGATGGGTATAAAGTTGGATCCAGCAAGGCCACTGAGCAGTGCTGATTTTCAGATGTGAGGCTCAAAAGAGTCTGGAACCATTGCTCTCTGCAAGAGGGGGATGTGGAGGAACATGAGAGATACTGTCTCTTATCCAGCTCGTGTCCATACAACAGACAGAGAGGTGATTTCGGGCTCTGCAGTGCGTAGGCAAGTACAGGTAGGAACTTGCAGTACCTGCAGAGAGCTTCCAGTCTGAAACAGAAGGACTGCATGTGCCTCCAGGGTTGAAAATAAGGCTGTGAGACAGTAGAAGAGAACCTCAGTTAAGGCTTGTGCTTGACTGCCTCTCTGACAGAGTGAAGGCTAGGTCTGTTCTTCCTTAAACCAGGGAACATACGCTAATAAAATACATATTGCTTTCTGATCAGATCCTAATGAAAGACATTATTGGAGAGTGTGGAACAAGCACTTACAGTAATTCATGACAGCACCAATTTGGCTTCTCTAGGAAGCCATAAACTGCTGCTCTTGGCACCTAATGAGGATGGGCAGCTGATTGCCTGAGCAAGAGGAAGAGAGAGAGACTGACTTCCAGCCTAGATGGCTCCAGCTGTCCTCAGAAGCCACTGAAGATCGCAGTTGCTTCTCACTCTGGAGCTGGGAATGTTTCAGCCCAGAAACTGGGCCTCCTGTTAAAAAACACTTCAGTACAAAAAGCTTCCAGGACTCTTCGTTTAGACTGAATAATGGATTTGCTTTGACCATCCATCCTTGCTTAATCCCAGGATCTGAACCTGTGTGCTTGGCTGATGAAAAACATAGGCATGAATTTCAGTTCACTGATTTGCTTGTCTGGGAAATGCCAGCTTTGTGCTTGCAATATGATTATTTGTTCTGGAAACCCCTTAGGAGTAACGGTTATCAAGCAAGAAAAATGAAATAAATCCAACTTTAAACTTACCTTAGCCCTTTAATTGATGAGGTTAATGCTTGACATCATTTCCATCCAAGATGGCGATTAAGTACTAACCAAGGAAAATATTTTAATTCAATGTGACAGAGAAAGTTTGATGAGAGATTATAAAGAAACATCACAACGACTATCTTCATATCCAAACCAAATTTCTTCACTACCCAAAACTTACCCAAACGGTTTTTCCAGAGTAAGCAGGCATCTTCCCTGCAGCTGATACCAGCCAGTGAGTACAGAATCCTCTATTAGCATTGTGCTCTTGAAATTTTGTGCAGCTGACACGAGGCTGGGAGACAATGCCCCCTTGGTGAAGGATCAGGAGGGATTGGAAGAAAGATCTGAAAGATGGAAAACTACTTGAGTGGTTCTGGTGGGATGAAATGCAGTGGTACAAAGGCAGGGTCATATATGCAGAGGGTGCTGCAGACTGGGAGCTCATTGTTGGGAAATGAGTGCATTGTGCAAGTGAGTTGACTTCAAGTAGCTGCTGAGAAGATGCAGGTATGAGAAAGGGCAAGTGTACTCCTAGATGAAACTTGAGGTACTTCTGGGCAAGGTGGAGAAGTACCACTGCATCTTGTATGCAGGGCTGGGGCACCAAACTCCAGCAAGTGGGATGATGCAGAAAAAGATTGTGGAGTCAACCACGGGAAGTGAAAGTCTGTGTTACAAGAGGAGTCACAGAGTGCTCAGCCAGCTTAGCCCAGCAAAGCAAAGGCTGAGAAGTGCTGTGGTTGCTCTCTATAAAACATCAGGGGGTCAAGCAGCAGCGAGGGAAAAAAGACATTGAAGCTAGAGGACAATACTGGCACAAGATAACTGGGTGCAATCTGCACGTGAATAAATTCAGTCTGGAAATGAGAACATTAGGGCAGTCAGGCTCTGGAAGAGATTTCCAGGGGGAGGAGCAGGCCTGAAGGGAGCAAACCGCTTTTAAGATGGGATGTGATACGTAGATAAAATTAACAAGCAGAGGCAGCCCCTCTGGTGGGAGAGGACTGGACCCTGTCAGCCAGGAGTGTACCTCCCCTGCTCTGTCCTAGATTGTAGCCATGCTTTGCCCTTCTCTGAGCTCTGGGGGCAGAGGGGTTTTATCCCTCTGCCAAAATACAGAGATCAAGCATCAAATTCCTGGTGTTCGAAAGAAACGTCAAAGGCGTCTTCCTCTGCTCTGCCCTGTGGTGCCAAGGTGACATCAAGGATCACAATCTCAATCCACTGCTATGTGTCAGAGAGTGAATAGGAAAAAGGGGAAAAGAAGAGTCAGATTTATGGCATATTTTTCCAGCATTGTGGAACATATTGGAGCCTCATACTCAAGAGCGACCCCTAAAATTTCCTATCCCCGCCTCCCTCCTGACCCTGTTTCTGAGTATTTAATTCCTCTTTTCCCAAAAAATGACTTCTACCTGTGGAACTCATCTCCTGGGCTCTTTTTCTCCAGCAATGGAGAACTGGATAATTTGCTTTCAAACTCTGATACTATAAACTCTGACACACATAAATTTTGTAGTTTGTCATATTTCCTTTTTTTTTTTTTTTTTTTTTTAAATTTAAGAAGTCCATGGCTTCTAAACTCTTTGAGGTTGCCTCTCTGCCACATATCCTGTAGCTTTGGAGGCACAGCTGGAGTGGGAATTGAGGACAGGGAAAGTCTGATGAGGTAGCAGGAGGTTTGGCACTGCAGAGCCCCATGTTCATCCCAGGAGCTTCTACCAGCACCATAAAAAAGCTCAGCCCCTTCCATTATCTTGGGAGTATTTTTCCTGGCTGTCACCAGTTAAAGGCCACAGACACTGCCAGTCCCATCATGTTGAGGGCAGTGGTGTGATTTTTTCTGGTCTTTGTGAACAACATTCCCTCAGGAAGGGAGCAGCTGTATGTTAGCTGGACTTTGTTGGGATGAGGTCATCACAGTCACAGCCACTGGGGAAATCTGATAAGAGATTATGCCTGCAGCACTCTAGGACAGAGCTATGTAATGAAGCCAAGACTGTGCAAACAGGCTGAAATGGTACAAACGGGAGGCTCTGTCACACCCTGACACAATACACACCTGGTATTGCCTGTCAGGAGAAAAGTGCCCTTCTGCTACTCTCACCTTCCCCTGGCCCCTGGAACTTGCTAAACAGGGATGTCTATGTGTGCTGAGAAACTAGGCAGCTTGGCACTGAGCTTTGAAGACCACCTTGATTGCTGGTTGCTTGAAGAGTGCAGCCCACCAGCTGCACTGGCAGTTGAAGATTATTTTGTCCAGATTATTGCCCCATGCTTCGTTTCGGATCTTTTCGAGATACCTGTGCTTCCTGCACCCCAGGCTCTCCACAGCTCCTAGTCCAGTGGACGTCTGCTCTCCAGAGTGTCCTGACACTGACAGATGAAAGAGGAGGGGGAGAGTGGGGGGACTTAGGACACCCCACCTGCACACGTTTCCAAGTGGCATTTGTCTGGTGTGCTCCTCTGTGGGGCTGCACAGGAGCAAGGAAGAGCCTGCCAGAGGGATGGAACCTGCGTGCGAGGCTGCCGTGCCACACCTGCCTGCCTTTATCTGCTGCCTCCTCTGCCTTCAGAGAGGCAGGAGAGGCTGCGGATGGAGCTGGGAGCTTTCCCAGCAGCCCATGTCTGCAGTTAGTGAGGGTGGAGTGGGAATGCGGGCAGCCACCCCTGTCTCTTTTGTGCTGCAGGAAGGAGCAGACAGGGGAATTTGAATGAGGCTGAGAAAATAGGGTGAGAGAGCGAGCATGTGTGGAAAGGATTTGAATGGAGATATGGAAAGCAGAGCTAGTGCTTGTGCCCTGAGCTGAGAAGTTGCTGAAGAACCGGGACAAGTAAAGAGAGAGCATCAGGAGTGAATTGCAATGCTGGGAAGCTGGATGCCTGCAAAACAGTTCCTTTGCTCTGATCAGCTTGTTGAGGAATGTACATGATTTTAATGTACATTTTTCTAGCTGGTGTTTGCAACAATTCCTTGGGGCTTGGTGATGAAACAAATTTTCTTTCTAATTTCTCCCTCAAACTAGCATTAATATACAGCTGGTTGTGAGACCACATGCATGGCTTGACAAGTCACACCAGTCTCAGCACAGGTAGGTTGTCATGGTGGTGTAGAGCAGAACCACAACACTAACTCCTGACAGATGTGTTTATTAATATTCTTTAGCTTTTTTAAGGCTGCTAGCTGGTACATATCTGGTGTAAACATCATTCAGTCTGAAAACACCATCCTGTTTTTTGCCTTTAATAGCCCATATAAACAGAAAGTATAGGTGTGGCAGTGTTGTACGTTGGGCCCTCTGATGTGACAGTGCCCCAGCTGGGGATGGAAGCAGGGGCAGGTGTAGTGTGGCATCCTGCTTTTGTCTCTGAGACTCTTGGTGTGTGTTCCCAATCCATGGGACAGCTCAGCAGGCTACAGAGGGACAAGAGCTCTGCAGGCACCACAAGCAGAGCTCAAGTGATACGACAGGGGAAAGGGCAGGTGATGGTGAGGAATGAGAAAGAGCAGCCCCGGTTTGCAGCTCCCAGAGGTTTGGTGGCTGAGTGCATGTGAGTGAGCTCTCCCCTGACCACAAATACTGCTTACAGAGACAGGGGAAAGGGACAGGTTGCATACACTGCACGTGAATACACACAAACCACATGGGGCTGATTTTGCCCTTTTTAAGGTGTTTTTAGTGAACCCATTCTACAAGAACATTCTTACCTCTGCAGCCTGTGTGATATTCACAGCTAGCTGGTAGAAACTGCAGATTTGTTTGGGTTTTTTCCTTCCCCATCCCCTTCCTCAGATTACTGGGAATGGAAGGAGGTAAAGGCAGAGGCGAGGCTGTGCTTTGTGCAGTGCTCTTGTTCTGGCCCCACTGGCAGCTTTCTGAGCCTGGTGATGAATGAGCTTGTTGCATGAGCTCCTCCACTGAGGCTTCAGCGTCTCTAATAAGGTGGCCAGTGTTTCCCTGTCCTCTGCGCCAGCCTCTGCTTTATTAACTGCACTGCAGCAATATTAAACTGGAACACTGGGTCAACACGATCCAGAGGAGAGATGCCGAGAAGGGGGTGGAAGGAAGAAGATACCAGGATATCATGAGACAAGAGAACACATAGAGCAGGAGAAAGGGAAACAGCTGGCAATTGAAGTGGATTGAAAAATGGGTTCCTACTGTGAATGCAGCTCTGCACAGACCTGCTGCTGGCAATCAGGGATGCAAAGGATGTTTAAGGAGGGGGATGCAGAGGCAGACCTTGGCTTTTATGTCTCTGTCTGCTGGACCTGTGCTGGTGACTGCAAGCCAGCATCTGCTCCACATGCACACAGCAAGCAGCTGGCTCAAGCTGCCCCCTTTTCTCCCTTGCACTAATTTCATGCCCTTTAAACTGTGCTGGCAGCACACCTGGCTCTTCCTACTGACAGCTGCATCTAGCTCAGGGCCCATGCTGCTTTTCACAGAGAAGAGCCAGTCTTTCCAAAGACATCCAAGGCCAGTTCTGTTGTGATGCCAGGACTGTAGAGACTGTAGTAAAGATGTGCAGAGGGCAGTCTTGCTGGCAGCCAGTTTCTATGTCTGTCCAAGTTGCATATTGAATAGAGACAGGACATAGGCCGAGAGAAGATTTAGCTACAAAGTATTTGGTGGAGGGAAAAGACCCTCTTAAAACTTTACCTCTCTGCACCAAGAGGAGATACATGCTGAGCCTTGGCTTTGTCTTTTCCATTACCTAGTGATCCAGGTCTCTTCTGGGAAGCAGGGCAGTTGCAAACTATGGGAACCACATGTGCCTTTAATTATTTCTGTTTTGCAGCCAAACCTGGGTGGCAGCCAGTTATTTATTTAGTTACACAAGTCCCTGAGGATAGACTCAACTGGGGGATCCAGAGCTTTGCATTCCAGACTGGAGGCTGATTTCTCAGTTTGTCCTGGATTAGATGATGTGGGAGAGTACGTGATTTGACCTTGCTCCCAGAGGCTTTAGATACCCAAATTCCACCTAACTCCCAGCTGAGGTGGAATTTGCACTGTCTGAATCTCACCTTCAAGTTTCTCTCTGACTCTCCATTTTGTTTCTCTTCTAAAGGTTATGTCTAGATGAGGGAAATGGCTCCTGACCTCCTCCTATTTGCTGGCTGCCTTCCTAACACCCCAGCAAATGGCAGCCTGTGGGGAGGAGCTGCTGCCAGCTCTCCCAGTCACACTCCACTCCCCAAAAAGTCCCATGCCAGGAGCCATACAATTCCAGCCTGCTGCTCCTGGCTTCTGACTGCTCCTCTTCTCCCAGATAATTAGGGGTCTGGTGCTAATGATCCCAGGTTAAGTCCCTGCCCCTGGGAGGCAGCTCTGCCACTGCTTGGCCAGAGTGGCAGTGTGGGGGGCTGGCAGATGGGAGGGCTGAGCAGTAGGAATGCCAGCTGGGTCAGAACCCCGCCTGCATGTGTGCACAAAGGGCATTGTTGGTATGAACAGATCCTGGCAGCATCCTGGGCCCTCTGGTTCCCAGAGGCACTGCCCTGGCCCTGGCCCTGCCCACTAGGACTACTCCCAGGTACCTTGTAGGGCAGCACCAAGCTGGGGAAAGGCACCAGAATAGCTCCCAGCTCTCTGCTCCATCTTTCCCAGGGGAGGAGGAGGAGAGTGCAGCAAGTAGTTCCTCAAGCAACTTACACCCTGATCTGTTCAGGTACAAAGGTCTCATTTAGGTACAATCTGTAAGGCAGGTGCAAAATTGTTTTTCACTGTGAGAACCACATGCAGCCACGGGTTCCCAGGGACCAGTCCCTGTCCCTTCACTTGGGAGCACCGTCCGAACTGTGGGCAGATAAGGAGGTGGGTCAATGGGTCCTGGCTGTGTTGGAAATTAATGGGGCTTTGGCACAGAAAGCTCTACAGCAGCAGCCATTGCTTCTGAATTTCAACTTAGAGTTACGTATGTGAGGGCTTGGGACAGGCAGAGGAGGGATTGCATGTACTTATTTTTACTAAGTCCCACATTGTCATTGTCCCCTGCCCTGCTTTGATAGTGGCCTCCACTTCTGCTGTGCCCTCACTCCATCTTCTTGCCCCACACACTCTATACTGACAGATTTGCTGTAAACCTTCCTCCGGTTCCAGTAATCCTGTAACTTCAGAGTTAATGGCAAACACTGAGACTGCCTGTCAGGAGAATTGCCTTTGCGATGAAAACTTCAGCCTAGAGGATGTATTCAGAGGCAGGGGAAAGCTTAGTAAACACTGGACTATGGAAAGTCCTGCCAAAGGTCTTTTTACCAGGAAGAGCATCCCCAGTAACATATCTTGCCACAAGGCTCCAGGCACTGCACAGCGACAGGCAGGAAATTGTATCTTCACAATGCAGTCCTCGTTCTTGTCCTTTCCCAGCCAAGCAAGCATGACCATGGCAGGAAAGTTTCACTGACATGTAATTCATCATTTTTCGTGATTTTGATAATGATATTTTCCCCATTGTTTTCTTGAAACTTCCCTGCTGCCTTAGCAAACTGAACAAGGTTTAGCTGGTATGGTTCAGCTAGCATAGTTCAGCCCCTTCCAATGGGCATCAGAGGAAGAGGGAGCCTATGAGTGACTCCAGAGAACCATCGACTTGAACTAGACCCCTTGCTCGGTCTGTGGAGGCAGTGTGGGCTGGGGTCCAAGGATGGTCCCTGTGGAAGGTTGCTGAGGAAGTATGGTAGTAGACTGGTCCCAGTGAGACACCAAATGAAATGCCACATGGCCCAGGCAGCAAATGAATGAATTCTGCAGCAGTGATTGTGAACTGAAGGGTATTTTGGTGAAATGCCATGCTGTGTTTGCACAGGACCTGGGTGCACTAACGGGTGAATTTTCTCCCTCCTGAAGCCATTGATTCTTACACAAAATTGCTTCAGGACCTGTAGTTCAAGTTGTCCCTACAGTCAGGAGGACATCAAGGCTTCCCTTCAGGGAGAGCTCAGGCTCCTGATCATGTTGTGTACCAGGGATGGCAATTTTCAAACCAAAACTGCATGAAGATCTCATGGAGCAACCATACAGGTATACATCTGTACAGGAACAGGAGGAATGGGGTGTTAGATGATGGATAGGATTGCTGAGGTTTCCAGTTTCAGGATTTTCATAAAAGTGTGGGTTCTTTTTCTGTGCAGCTGTCTCAGAGGAACACCATCCAAACCTTCATTCCTGTGAAGAGAATGGAGAAAGGCCTGTTGCTGGAGCACATCTTGCCCAACCTGAAAGTGCCTCAGAGCTACGAGGTTCGCCTGACGCCCATCACCAGCTTTGGGGCTGGAGACGTGGCTGCCCGCACCATCCGGTACATGGAACGTAGGTGTCTCCTCCTCGGTCCCGCCCGCGACAGCAGGTCCGAGCCCCAGGCCTGGCCATCTGGGCAGGCAGAGGTCTGCTCTTCTGTGACCCTTGGTGGGTCTCTGTGCTCTGAGGAGTTCTGATGGCACAGTGCTACCACATTTGACTGTATTTTGGACGTTGCCATCAATGCAGAGCACTAAATAGAGACCTCTGGAGGTCAGTGTCCACTCATCCCTCACTCAGCAGCTCTGACTCGCACTCTCCAGTCTGTGGGCAGGAGATCCCCAAAACCCCGGTCAGGCCATGCTGCAACTCCCCATAGCACAGTGGCATATTATACAAGATAGCCACTGGATGCTGTGTATTAGCCACACCCCCATAAAAGTAAGAGGATTTCAGGAGATTTCAGTTATTTCCAGAGCTGAATGCGTGATTCCTTTCCTAACTAGTCACTCCTAAAGCTGTAGCTCTGTCCAATACCTTGAATCCCAGATTATCCCATCGATACACATTGACCATACTTCTCTCCCCATCATCCCAACAGCTCACATCTCCCTCTATTCCCGCAACTCTATGATTTCCTTACTCTCTCTTTCAGCAGGAAGTACAGATCCTTCTCCTCCTATGTTTGCTTGATTTCACACAACCCTTATGTCCCATGCACTGACAATGTGTCCGGTGTCCCCAGCATACCTGTCATCTCAAACTTCCACAGTGCATCAAACTGCTTTGATGTCCCTCTTAGATACCAGGCTTTGGTATCTAAGTGAGTGCTATCCCACTGGGTGCTCCAGAAGGAAACTACTTCAGTTGCCAGCAGGGTTTCCCTGTGCAATCCCAGGATCACCCCTTGGGGGGGGCGGTATTCTTAAAGTCTCTTGCTGCTTGGATCAGAGTGTCAGCATCTTTTTCCACCATGAAAAACAGGCACCAAGCACTGCTTTTTCACAGGGATGCTGCCAGGAGACTCATGCATTTGTGACCTTTCTTGATGTGCTTGTTTTATTTTCACACTTTGATTATGATTTGTGATTTGAGGGAGTACTAGCTGTTCTGACTTGTTTTCTATTTCTTTTTCCAGCAATCAACTATCCCAATCCAACAGGTAAGCAACAAGACATTTGTGTTAATACTTTGAATGTAATGCATGTTAGTCGAGTGCTCCAGCAGATCAGGCAAGACAAGCAGCTGGAATACACAGCTGACTTTGTCAAATCTTTTTCCCCAGAAGGGGATAAAATTGCATACAATAAAGCTTCCAGTAAATATTGCCATTTGTTGTACCTCGAGTTATTGCCAGGAGATTTACACCAGGGATATGCCTCTCACTCACACTTGATATCTCTGTGACTGGGTAGACTGTGATCTTGCACACCCACCTCCCCACCCCAGCATGAGCAATCTACTTCCAGTAAGCAGGTTATTAAATGTTCCCCAAAATATCTGTGTTTAAGAATATTCCCCATCCTCTTCTGACTAGGAATGATACCACTGTGTACCTCTGCAGGCTTGTGTGGAGCAGTCTCCAGCTCAGATCTGGCTCTTCTTGCAAATGCCTTGAACACAGTCCCTTTCCTCTTCCCTTCAGTGCCATCACTGTCAACTTGCTTATTTACCTTCTGGTCATTCCTGGCAAGATGCAGGCCCATCTGTATTGAGCATCCAGAGTTCCCATTGATTTTGAGAGCAGAATACACAATGTCTAAGAACAATGGTCTTTAACACCAACACGATAGTGCCCATTGAGCATAAAAGAGGAATTCTAGCTTGCTGTAAGTAGTGGGGGAATGATCTTCAGGCAATGCAACATGGTCCCTTTGCTTTGATTGTAGGATGTCAGCCCAGGCAAAGCTCTTGGGCAGAGATGGGCAGACTACTTGCTACTGCTCCAAGGACAGCGTGGGGCTGTTTCTCCCTGTTTCCAGCTGCTGAGTCAGTATTCAGTGGTTTTATGTATTACTCTATGTGTGGGTGAATGCTACTGCTGCACTGCAGGGTAGCAGTGGGGAGTAGAAGCCTGGATTAGGTGATGGCAGCCAAGAAGAATTGGGATAAGGAGCTGTCTTGTTAAGGCAGCCACAAGGTGTTAATTCTTGCACGTTCACACTCTGAGGATGGTTTGATGAACCATACTCTGCCTGAGAGTAGGAGCTTCTTACAGAGTCAGAGGGATTTTGTGGCTCTTAATTCCTAATTCCATTTGCTTGCTTTTCCTCACTTCCTGATCTTCTTTAAATATTCTCCACAGAAGACTCACTGGGAAACACAGAGCATATTGCCAGGGACCTACTCCAGAATGTGTCTCTCAGTACTTGCTGGAGGAGGCAAACGTCCCAGCCTGCAGGTGGAAGTGACAAAATCTGGCCTTTTGCCACTTGCTTTTACACTGCATAAATCACTGGTAAACCCAGAGCAACTTCAGTCCTAATTGTGTCAATCTCTTGGGGTCTTTGTAAACTGAGCCTTCAGACTGCGTGCCTGGGGTTGCTTCGGCAGCTTGACTGAGTCCAGAACAACTGCAGGAAATTTGCCTATGGTGGAAGATAACTCCGCCACTCTTGTTTTTCGTGCAGTAAACCCAACACTTAGAGTTTCCCCTTGATATAAGTTACCCAGCCTCTGGTGGATATTGGGACCTCTGGGCCAGTCTAAGGGTCTTGCCCATGAGTTCACACCTTGAGACTGACTGCCTAAATTCAGACCTACCACACTTGCTTTCAGATACGCCCTTTCCTTTCAGTACTGTCACTGCTGCCAGTGAAATATGAGCCCAAAGGCTTTTGGCTCTGTTTTTGGACCACAGCTGAGTTCCCCGACTCTCATCCCAGTAACATGGAAATCCCTCCTCCTACCTCTTCTTTTCCTACTTCCTTTGCTACCACCACCGCCAGGGGAAAGTTCACACTAAGCTGCCTAGCCAAATTCTGGGAGCAAACATTGAGAGCTCTCGAGTGAAAGGCAAAGATTAGATGATTAATGCCTCTGGCAGCCTGATCCAAGGGCATGCACAATGGTGATTAATTTACAAACTCTGAGAGTCACTTAATACAATTACTTCTTCATGCATTTTCTCTCTCAGCCTAATAAGATGTTAATAACATTGGGGCAGGCATGCGTGTGGCATGGTTACAGAGCCAGGTTTGGGGTTATAAAGGAAAAGCAAAGGAAGACCAGAGGAAGTGAACAAAAGACATTGAGAATTCCAAATATTTAGAGGTCACCAATAAGACTGACTCTTAAAAATCAGTAAATCTGGTTCTAAAAATTAGAAATCGTATTTTAAAAACTGCCTAAGAGTTACCTTAATTCTAAGATTTTACCTGAAAGTTCTCTTAGAATAACTGATTATTTTAATATCATGACCAAACTCCAGTGCTGGCAAATCCGCTCTGTCCTTCTTACCTCCTCTGCAATTTTTTTTTATATAACCTTTGCTTTCTAAACTAAACTCTGGAGTGCTGCCCCACAAGCCATTCCAGCTCCTCAGCAGTGGGTGTTTTGGTTTCCCTTTTTCTGTCAGATGTAGCCTTGCAGTCTTGGTGATGAGGTCATTAAGAAGTACATGGGATAGCTGGTTTATTTTTCTGTTGGCCAACGTGTCTTGCCCTTCCAGAGCAGCAATACTATTTCTCATATATCTGCAGTCTGGCTGTGTGTGGTGCTGAAACCATGATTTTGGGATCGTGGACAAGTATGGTGGGTGGTGATCCCTGGCAGACGTTGGTTGTTGTAGATTAGCCTGGCTTGTTGCTTACCATCTATTGCTTGTGTGTCTGGTCTCTGATAATGCTCAGAGTCCAGAGGAATCAAGTTTGCTCAGGTAAGGACATGTGGGAATGAGATGTCAGCCTGTGTTTAGAGTTGGATTACTCAAGTGTGTCCCCATTCTTCAAGAATGTTTGTAATGCAAAGGTTAAAAAAGGTGACAATTCCTTGTATCCCGATGGCAAATAGGGTGACTTAACCAGTTACAGTACTGCAAAGCTTCCTTCCATTACTGCTTATAAAATCCCTAGAAGCTTGCAATAGGAGTGACTGTTAAATGCTCTTTCTTAGATCATGATGTACTTTGAGGTCTCAATACAGTTCTCATTGTTTTCATTTTCTAGATGGGGAAACTGATGTCCAGAAAGTGATAGCCTGTGGGTCACGCAGCAGGTCTGCAACAGAGCTGGGGCTCAGAGTGAGGTCCTTTATGCTCCGAGCCAGTGTCAGTTGTCAGGCCACAGCTAAATGATGAAGGCAATTTTATTCAAGTGCACTCCATCTGCTATTCACCCATAGTCTGCAGCTAGAATAGGATTATTATTGTTTGCATTCATCTGGCAGCCAGAATTTCACAACCAGGGTTGGCTTTCCCCTAAGGACTTGAAAGGAAAACCTCCATTATGTTTCTCAAGAAGGCAAAACAACAAGAAATGCTAATAGCCACAATAGAGGGTCCCTCCCGTGGGAATGCAGGGAGGTGTCTGTAACTGAGAGCAAACATCTCTGCACTCTGAGCTGCCACCACTGCAAAGCCTGCCAAGGAAATCTGTTTGGTAAAGACAGCACTAACTCCAGCCTTTGAGGAGCCAGCTCCCCTGCCACCTCCACCTCACCTATAACAATCCAGAGAGCAACTTCTGTGTTCAATATTTAAATCCACTGCTTAAATTTTAAACAGGAAGCTTCCTCTACAATCTGATGATGAGCCAGGGTCCCTGGCAAATGGCCAAAGTCTTCAAGAAGGTTTACATCACACAATCGAGGTCAAAAGTTGTGGTGGTCAGCCTCTGCAAAATGTCAGATCACCTCTGTGGCCTCTGAGGCACAGCAGGTCATTTAAAGGTTTTCTTTTTGGCTGGATCTGCCAGGTTTCTCCGGTGAACCTTGTTGATAACCATCCAGGGGTGACACGCTGGCAGTGTCTCAAACCACACTGAACAACTTCCTAGTTATTCATGGCACCTCCACTTGTAGCTCAGAGAAACCACAGAGCTTTGCTTCCCTGTGGCTTATTTTAAACCAAAGGACCAGGAGTTGGAGCACTTGGGTTCTGTTTCCAGCTTAGGCACTGCCTGCTGTGACCTTAAATGTGTTTCCCTATACTTTGTGCATCTATTTCCTAACATGTAATGCAGAAGACATACAGAGAGGCATTGCCATGCTACAGAGAAGTTAAGAAGCCTTGTTCATTAGTTGTTGCACAGCGCCCTGAGCTCCCAAGCTCAGCAGAGGCGATGTGCTGGAGTTACAAACTCCTGCTCAGCCAGTGGTGTTGCACATAAGATGGATCATGTTGTTGATTAAGCAACAGCATTGCTTGATCTGTGACGCAGGGGACCCCTGTCTATTTTATGCGCTCTGCTAGAAGCTTTGCCTTCTGGAAGTAGCTGCATTTGAGTGAGAAGAGAGGATGCACTCAGGGCTCTATTTGGACATTGAAAGAGCTCTCTACAGGCTTTTGGGTCAACTTCTCTGAGCAGTCTCATCCAATGTGTGTGGCTTCTTACAAATGAGGCACAGTAGCCCACCAGGCTGCCACAACCAGGCCTTGGTGCTACATTGGGAATGCTGTTCTCAGGTCCTCTTGTCTTGCACAACTCTCTTTGATCTCCACCTGAGCTTGTGCTTTCTCCTTAATCTGCCTTTCCTTTGATTTCTGTGCCTCCTCATTTGTGGTTTGTTCTCTTTCTGTCAGTTGCCTGGCTGGCCTCTGTGTTACAGCTTCCAACTCTGCTTTCCACCTGATATTCCCTGTTAAGGTAGTTCTGTGCTGCAGAAAGATGTCATCTTTCTTTGAAGGTCCACGTGCTCAATAGGGTCAGAGGTGCAAACCGCCCTGGTGCTTTTGCAAAAGGACAGTCATTGTGCATCCTGCTGTGTAAAATAATGCCATTCTAAGAGAAAATGTGTCTCTTTTAACTGCAGCTGGCAACCAATGAGCTGGAGTCATGCAGATGTTTGTCTTTGTTCCAGTGGAGAGAAACCAGGGGTGTTACACAACCCAGCAACATCAGCAAGCTTGTGGGCTCCAGCCCCTACTTTCAGGACCACTGGATACCTGGTACAGCCATGAACTTCCTTCTGTCAGCCATGAGAGCTGAGGAAGGACCTTCAGGAGCTGCTTTCTCACTCTTTTCTCCTTCCATCTCTTTGTTCTGGGGATGAAAGAGGCCCCCTATCCCACATCGTTGCCCTGTCTCAGACCCTGTGAGCACCTGCCCTGTCCTCTGCTCCCTTCTTCAGCTCCAGATGCCGTTCAGGCCCCTGTGCTAGGCACTGCAGAGCAGTGGCTAATTTGGATTTGGATGCTAATTAGAAATGAGCAGACTGAATGGAAAGCACTTAGCCAGGGTTAATCAGCAGTTAAGTGGCCAGCCCAGACAAGCTCCCGATGGCTGTGCTCAGCCCGAAGGAGTGGGCATGTGGCGTTCCCGCTCTTATGGAAAACCCAGCTGCCCTGGTCTGTGAACCAGGCCTTGGCTTGCCACTCATTGTCCAACCTATGCTGGCAAAGACATTTTTGCAGGCCACAGCAGGAGGCTGCGTCCTCTTTTCTCACTGCTTTGACGGAATGCTGCAAAGAGACAGGCAAGAAGGGGGAACCCACTTCCCTAGCACAGGGGTGTGCAGACCTTTGATGTCTGTTTGGATTACAGTTGTTTTCATCTCCAAATGGAAGGGGATGAGGAGGGTGCTAGCTGCAGGGTAACCATCAGAAGGTGCAGCATCTCAGAGTCAAGATTCTGTTCACTTCATGGGCAGTCTCTCTTCTCTGGTACAAGATAACAGATTTTGTTGTGTATGGTAGGTGTATGAAGCTCCTAACATCCCATTGTACTGTGTCTGGAGATTTTAGCCCTGACATTGCAGAAAACTTCCCTTGCCTGTCCCACCCTTGGCACCCAGCCCATAGGCTGAGGACCCTGCTCTGCCCTACATGTCCTGCCGGAGTCACCCATGCTAGGAGAAAAAGCCTCCTGCCCAGGAACCAGACCAAATCATCACTGAAGATACAAGAATGCAGGAGCCCAAGTAAGCACTTGGGCTTCTTTTCATCTAGGCATGATAAATAATAGTGGGAGTTAAACCCCAAAAAGTTGAGTCTTGCACCAGCATGCCATGTATGAGGTTCCTAGCACATCCCAAGCCCTCATCAAGAGCCTTGTTTTCCTTTGGGTATATGTTCTTTCATGACTTTATCTTTCAATTTCTTAGCACACCTCCTTGCTTTTACATAAAAGCAGCAATTAAAGATATCTGTGCTTGCTGTATCTACATCACTCACAAGGCCCAAGATCCCACTTCCAAATCATTCTCCAGTTCTGGTTTCTGCCCAGGGACCTTTCACAACACACAGCAGTTTTCACATCAGTTCTTGGACCTGCTTTCTCTTTCTTTTTTGCCTGTTTTATCCATCCCTTTCCTATTGTGTCAGCAGTGTAAAGCTGGCTCTTGGCCTTTGCTTTTGTGGCTCAAGAACTACCTTTTTAACACAAAGGTTACAATCTTCAGCCTGGTCATGTCCAATTCATTCCAATCTCTGCAAGTCCATATTAGGTTATGTCTATGCACAAGATTTTTCATCTGTCTTACAATATTGCTGTAGGGGGTAAATGTCTTGTGGTAGTAATAAAAGCGAGCCCTATTCCACATGTGGTTGATCCTACATAAAAATCTTTTACCTACATGTCTTATTTTGTTAGGAGAACCAGCATAAGCTGCAAAATCAAATGTGCCTTTGAGCTGGTATAAATTAGATGTACTCTGGCTAAATGACACGTTTGTCGCACTGAGCTGACCTCTTCTCCACAGCTGATTTTTTTTCATGTGTGTCGTAGTTTAGTTAAATATATAGCCTGAAGGGGGGTCACCTGCTGCTACGTTTTCCTCTCTCCTGGGGAAATTATTCTACCATCAAGTTGTTCTGATATAAAAGCCCTTGTAGCCAGTTTGCCTTCGGTGATCTTTTTACCCTCCTCTACATTTGCCCCTTCAGATCTCTCAGATCTCTTTCTCTTTAGCCATAATAGCTTTATTCCATTTTGTCAGACCATCACATCCATCAGCCTGGATTAACACTTCTGTAACAACACTAATCACTGATGTATCATGGGCAGTGATAGGACACGGGGGAACATTTTTAAATAAAAGAGGGGAGATTTAGATTAGATTTTTAAGAGTAAATTCCTTACTCAGAGAGTGGTGAGGCACTGGAACAAGCTGCCCTGGGATGTTATGGGTGCCCCATCTGTGGAAATGTCCAAGGTCAGGTTGGATGGGGCTCTGGGCAAACTGATCGAGTGAATGATATCCCCGCCCATGGCAGTGGGTTTGGAACTGAATGGTCTTTGAGGCTGCTTCCAACTCAACCCATTCTTTGATTTCTATGATTTCTATGATGCCTTCCTTTGCAGCCTCCTCCTGAGGTCGGGGGCTGCCCATCTGCCCCCAGCTCGACACAGAGCCTCAGTAATGACCCAGCACTGCTGCGAGCACCCAGGCAGCTTGGGGAGGGCGTTTGAGACGCAGCAGCTGAGCAGCCCCTTCCCTTCCCATCCCACAGATAACACCTGCCGCTTTGAGGATGAGAAGATCTGCGGCTTCATGCAGGACAAGCTGGACAACTTTGACTGGACCCGGCAGAACGCCCTGACCCAGAACCCCAAGCGCACCGTCAACACGGGGCCGCCCACGGACATCAGCGGTACGCCGGAGGGTAGGCACCGCTCTGGGCTTCTTTCGGCTTGCCTGGGGAGGCGAGGTGCACACCATCTCCTGTCTGGAGTCTTACAGCTCTGGGAGCTGACGGAGGGCTGATCTGCTTTCTACTTCACACCGCGTGCGGGGAGCAGGCAGTTAATTTGCGTGCTACTGATTGGCATTAAACACACAATTAAAACACCCACAACTTTGTGGAAGGGAATAGTGTGAGCATTAGTTCTTGTTATCAGCTAATTGCTTGCTGCCTAATGCCCTTGCACTGTTTGATGCTTTTTTTTTGAAGTAAAAAATGGATAAATGAGTAGCAGAACATCTCTAACACCCAGAAATGTGCCTGTAGATTTTAGTGAGATGTTTCCTCAAAGAAATTCTCGGGGATGCAAACAGATCTCCTCAATACCAATAGCTGAAGGAGACTGATGTTATTTATTGCTCACGGTAGCTGTGCATGGAGTACATGCTCCTAGTTTAGCTGGATGTTACATCCCTCTTTCTGTAATAAGAAAAGTAAATTTGTATGCAAACACATATCTTTGAACTCAGAAAAAAATGGGAAACATCCAATGGCCAGCTAAGGAAATGGCTTTTCCCATTAGTGTTCAGTACACCAACCTGATTGAGCATTGAAAATGATGTTAACAAATTAAATGGCTAATCTGTTCCTCCCTGGGCTGTTAACAACTGCTTTGGTATTGTTCTCTTTAGGCAACAATATTGTTTAGGTTAGATGTACCGAATCCTTTCTCCCTCTGCTTGAGGAAGAGAAATTAGTCTGGAATGGATTCTCTTTCTGGTGTTCTCCTTGCACAGAGCAGTCAGCCCTGAGGCTCCTTGTGCTGCAGGAGCAAGGCTCGTTTTGCACCCAGACAGAAGTGCATGTGCATGTTCAGGGGTTCACCTGCTACGTGTGCTCACAGCAGGTCTGCAGATGCCCGTGTCTCCTGCTCTTCCCTAAATACTGCCGAGGCAGGGGAGGCACTGCAGACGTCCTGCAGGTGTCTCTGGCCAGCATCACAGTGGGTGCAGAGCAGTTGGGAAGAGCAAGGCCATGTCTCCCAGAGGAGGGGTGTTCTCCCAGCCACGCTGGCATCCCATCATTTGGAGGAAGGGAGACCCAGTGCGTGCTGCCTTTGCCCACCTTTCCCTCTCATTCTGCAGGTTATTACATGTTCATCGAGGCGTCCCGGCCCCGGGTGACAGGAGACAAAGCCCGGCTCATCAGCCCCCTCTACAATATCACTGCCAAGTATTACTGTGTCTCCTTCTACTACCACATGTATGGGAAGCACATTGGTGAGTACCCTCTGGGGAAGGGTAAACCCAGCCTCATGGGCTCCTGGGGAACATCCCCAGCCTCTTGCTCCAGCAGCTGTGCCTGCAACCAGCAATTCTCGAGGGTGGGAGACCTACTTCAGTGTTCCAAGCAACAGGGTGGGCTGCTGCTCTCAAATACTTGTCCCGTAGCCCAGCAGTGTCAGGGTTGTGAGGCTGTCACAGCCCGTCCTTGGGGCAGCACCTTGGGGTCAGTCCTTGGAGAGGAGAGGAGGATGAAGGGGTTTTGTGAAGCAGAGAGCTCTGTGGTGGCCACAGCTACATTGGGGTGTGCAGGATGTGTGCTCCCCCAGCTGTGCCAAGGGGCTGCCTGCTCTGCCTGGCTCCCTCCCTTGTTACTGTAAGCCTCGAGTGCAGCGAGCACCACAGAAGCGCCTGGCACACTAATGAGTTTCCACATCCAGTCAAGGAGCAACTGCTAATTCGTCACCTCTTGATTATAATTTCATTAATTTGAATAATAGATGCACTCTTCCCACAGCACACAGGGTTATTAATCACCTGCTGGACTAGAGCCTGACTGAAAAATCAGGGCCCAGGCAGGAATGTGTCCGCCCTTCAATAAGCGGGGTTAATTAACAGCTCTCTGCTCAGTACTGTAGATGTCATTAGGAGGGGACATGCTCCTGAGTCTGGCCACGTTTCTGTGCATATGTGGCCCAGCTGAGGGGTTAAACTGCAAAATCTGGGCAAGGCTGAAACCCTGACACCATAGGTGTCGGGGGCTAGGAGCTGGGCTGCAGTCCACTGAGCAGGTCTCCATCTGTGTCTGTGTTTTGAGGGTTCACATCTGCTCTCTGCACTTGGAATCAGGCGAGGTCGGAGGTGTTTTCACACACCTGGATCCCCCTGTAGACAGGCTGCTCCATGTTGTAGTCGTGCTGGTGGTGGCAGGTTGCTCAGGCAGAGCACTGTCAGTGTTGGCTCACACCAGGTTTCCTGGACCTGCTGGTCCTGCTTAGCTGACAGAGTCCAGCTGCTAATGCTGTCTGGCAAACTCATGTGTTCCCTGCAGCTGGCCCTTATGGTAAGTCAGCTCTGCTGCCTAATTCCTGCACGTCTTCTCCTGGAGGCTTGGAAAGGGATCTCATTCTTTGATGAAGAGTGGTGCAGACTGGTGGGAGATTGGAAGAAAAAAGATGTGGAGAGAGGAGGCATCTCTTGCTTTTTTCTTGCGTCGTATTTCCAAGTTCATTTCACAGGTAAAGTAAAAGCTCATCAACATTTGCTTGACTTTGGAAGAGAGCTTGGTTTAACAGTTCTCTTGTGGTGGTCTGTCTGGAGATGAGGTGGACTGGACATGCCAGAGAATCACTTCATTACAGATGTTTTGCTTTTAGCATTTTAACTCTTTACTGACTTTCTCCACCCACAAATTACCCAAAAGCTACAGTGACTCCTGAGACCTAAGAAAGCCTCTGAGTGCCATTTTCTATTCCTCTGCTTCAGACACCTTTTATATCTGTTGTTTTTTCCCTTCATGCCCAGTGTTATGGCCCCTGCCTGATCCCTGTTTTCCTCTCGTTGTACAAAGGGGCTGATAAATTTATGTGAGGTGGATAGACTCTTGAATGCCTTATGATGATTTCCAGGGTGGGTGCTGATGAGCTGAGAGCAAATTTTAAAATTAGACCGACTAGACAGAGACAGAGATTGAAAGAGAACAAAATGAGAAAAAAGTTTTTTTCTCTTGGCCTGTGGAATACCTGACTTGGTCCAGCAAACCCACCATATTTCTACCTGCAAATTGAAGCTCAGTACCTTGATGCCAGGCTTGATGCCCTAATTGTCTGAAGTCCTCTCAGAGTCCTTAGGGCAAAACAAGTTTATTCAGCTCTTCTTCTTTAGCCCTGGGTTAGAGGAGGGTGTAGGACTCAGTAGGACTTCTGTACAATGAGGAGACAGACCCTGCCCTCCCATCCATCTCACATATGCAACAATATGAAGGTAAAGGTGGGGTTGCTTCCATGCTGAGCCATGCCTCACTTCCCATATAGCCAGCTATCCCTGATGCCTGCAGTCACAGCCACAACCCCTGGCTCACCTAGTGCCAGTGCAGTCCTGCAAAGCCAGGTGCCAGCAAGAGCATGTCAGACTGCTCCTGTCAGCAGACAGTGCCAGCAAGAGGATGTCTCCCATCCCAAGCCTTTTCCAGTTCCATTGTAGAGCAAACTGAAACTCTGTCACTACAAAAAGTAGCCGTATAAAATCCCGACATTTATTTATTTTTTTAATAACCCTTTTATTACCTTTTTTTTTCCCCCGCTACAGAACTTGAAAGCTGGTTTACTCTCACAATTTGACTATAAAATATCCGCAGCCATCCAGGCAAATCTTCCCTGGGAGAGTTCCCAGACACTACTCGTTTATAATAGATATGACGAAAGAGAGAAACAGAATACAAATGCACTGGTTGTAGCCATGATATAAAATATTCAGTGACTAGCAGAGCAGGATGCTGTTGAATATCTCTCAGCTGATGAGAGAGCAGGATGAAGGGGAGCTCCCTGGAGGCAATTCCCATTCTTCTGAAGTTATTTGGTTATCTGTTTTTCTTCCTCTGGCCCCCTCTGTAGCAAGCATTCACATTGCCCTATGATCCTGCCAGCCCCAAAACAAAAATCAGGGGGAGGGGAAGAAAAGAAATCCCATTTACACAAGGCATTCAAGAACAAGGGTGTCTTACGTGTGGCTGGCATAGAAATATCAAATGAGGCTCAGTTGGTTGGAGCCCAATGCTAATGATGCCATGGTCATGGCATCAATCCCTGTGTAGGCCATTCACTTAAGAGTTGGACTTGATGATCCTTGTGGGTGCCTTCCAGCTCAGAAGATTCTGTGATTCTGTGTTTCTGAGGAATTGCTTGCTTTCTGCAGGGTAGGAAACTAGCCATGGCAGCTAGCAACTATTTGCCAAGTCCAAAAAGCCTCTTTGCCAGGTTGGCTGGGTGAGTCAGCATCACAGCTTGGAGCAAATCCTCAAGTCCTTGCTGCAGCCATCAGACTCCTCTTCCTCCTTTCCCAGGGGCTGCCTGAGAGGGGGATGCTTTAAGAGGACAGTTTCCCTGACAGACTGGTTCCACCACAGTCCCCTGCCATCTTTCTCTCATGCCTCCTAACTCAATGGTAGCCAGGTTATGGTCTGTGTGGCCTCCTGCTCGCTGCTGGATGCTCTTGCAGGCCCTGCACCAAGAGATGTCTTCATGGTCAGGTCACAGGATGAAGATTGCTGAGAGGGCCATGGAAATTTCAGCCACACTGAATGGAGAGTTAAGGGTGTGATTATTCCAGTGCTGACACAGACTTTACCTGACCACCCCAGCTACGTCTGGTCTGTGTATAATCAGGATAGGAAGCTTCCAATAAAATTGTAAAGTACTCATTGCTGTCTGCAGCTTCTTGAGGAGGGAAAGGGGGTGAAAGGTGCCGATCCATGGTATTCAGTGACAGGATGCATGGGAATGGTTCAAAACTACATCAGGGGAGGATTAAATTTCTTTCTTGAAAGGGTGGTCAGACTCTGGAATAGGCTTTCTAGAGAGGTGATCAAAGTGGTCAGGCAGTTGGACTAGTTGGTGGTTTTAAGTCCTTTCCAACTTTTCTTTCCCTTTACTTCCCTTTTCCTTTTTTCTCTTCTACTCTGTTCTAAGATCCCATGAGGAACAGTGCTGGGGACTGATTAAGAAGGATCTTGGTTCTGAGTCACTGGAAAGAATGAGACTGGATCAGATCTCTTGCCACAGAATCTGAGTTCAAGAAAGCCATGGCTGTTTCACAGAGGGAATTGGGTTGTGGGCAGGCCACTCACACAGGCAGTGTCACCACTGACGCCCTCCTGCTGAGGAGGAATCACAGGTCTGGAAGGCCTGCCAAACTGAATTGCTTCTTTACTTCTTCAACTCAGATCAGACAATCAGTGCAAAGGTGTCGCTAAACGGCCACGGTGGATGATCACACATAGGAGCTGGCGGGGCCATGTGGCTTCATCTTGTTTCTGACAAGTGACAGTAGTCAGAGCTGTCAGGTCACACAGATTGAGAGGTACCAGTTATGTCAATGTAAAAGCAGCTTGAACCACAAAGCCATCATTTTTGTAAGATTCAATATCGTAGCTCCCTCATTCCTACCCAAACTTTGTTTATGAGCACAGCACCCTGCCACTGCACTGTAATACAGGTGGCACCCTGGAGGTAGCTGCATTCTTTTGGATACATAAAGTTTGCCTTACATGGAAATGTGTTGTTCATTAAATCCATGCCATTATCTCCAGTGCAATAACTCTACACAGTAGAGATCACACCACTGGATTGATTGAGGGGAGGCTGATTTTCCTAATGAGTATGATTCACTTCCCTCTAGACTCTTGAAAACAAGTTGCAGTTAGAGTTAAGTGAACAGTTTATAATGAAAAAATGTATTCAACTTTTTAATACTCATTCTTTTTCCACTTATTCAGATGTGATCTTGGCTTTACTCATTCCTCCATCGATAAATACCTATTTGACTACTGATTTGTTAAGAGATCCAGCACCTTCCTATGGGCTGTGGTATGGACCCTTTGGATAGATTGTGGTCTCTTCTAGTAGTATCTGCATGGGTTTTTTTGGAGGTTAGTCAAATACCATGATCATGAGCAAGGATTATAAATGCCTAGCAAGAAGACCATGTATTTGTAAAGTGTCATTCAGCCTCTCTAAGTTCAATACAGTGGCTCTGAACCAAAGACAGATGAAGTCACTGTTTTTCTAAAGAATTCAGTGAACTTTGGATTAGAGGTATAGATTTAAAAATTATTAAGACCAAATGGTACTGATACATCATCTAATCAAACTTCCTGCATAACCAAGGGCAGAGAATTCCTTTCAGTTACTTTTGCCAGTATATCCTATGTGTCTATACCTTCATTAGATGTTTACTTATAAAGAGCACCAACAGCATGTTTGATATGTAGGATTGAATCATCCCTAAGCCAAAGAGCTTGACATCTAAAGAACAGATGGAGATGAGGGAAAGGTGTTCAGATGTGGATTGGCTACATGTCATTTTTATTCCACAAATGTTGATGCAGGCATTCTGTTAGTACCTTGAATGTGGGTTCACTGATCTCTGCCTTTCCTTGCCCCTTGCTAAAAAGGCATCATTGAATCAAGTTCCCAGTGCAGATAGACACTGAAATGTTGCCTGCTTCAAAAGTCCTCTTCTGTCTTACAGTTGAATGTCTGACTACTTTCCTGCCACAGATTTTGTTGGGAAGGCTGTCGGAGCACAGATTGCTGGCACCCATTCACTTGCAGATGCCCTGAATCCCCACAGATTTTCTTTGCTCCTGATCACCTGATTGGAGACACAGTTATTCCTCTGGTGGACAGTTGCTGTGATCTCCCCTCCCTTCATTCAGCAGAACACCTTTCCATTCAGAGTTTAATCACAGCAGCAGCCTTGTGCAAAGTTGAGGAGCTGTAAGGATACACTGCAACCTGATTGTCTCCTGAGATAATCAGGTGTTGCATCAATTATTCAGACTCTGAAATTGATATATACAAAACATAACAGACACTTAAGAGGAAACAGGAGCTCTCAGAGCATATCCAGCTACTTCTTTAGCACTCCCTTCTCAGTCTTCTATCTCTCCATAGACCATTAATTATTTCACTGTTGGTCATTCCAGGTGCACATCTGGATACCCCCCTGGGTGCTCTGACAGGATAAAGGCTGTGGGGCCAGAGTGCAAAACTATGATACACTACTTGTGCATCCATCCCAATCTGTACTTGAGCTTCAAACAGACATGACTTTGTAATGTATGGAAATGTGTCTCAGAAAATCAAAGAAATGCTCAACAAGTGTCAGTCCTCACCATCACTTCCAGGAGTGACTTCCTCTCCCAAAGAGAGCTCTGCAGGGATGACAGGCACCCCAGCACTTGAAGGAGTTTGCAGTTGCAGGTTTGGAGTCTCATTGTCTCAGCCAGTCACCTTGAAGTTTTGTGGTATAAGTACAGCAGGCATGAAGTGGGAAAAGAGTCTCCTGCTATAATGCATCCTGACTCAAAGCTGGGAGCACAGCCTGCTCTAACAAATAGCCTTCCTGCAGCAAATCACTCCCAAGGCCTGAACCATTCATCCTCTCACATCTCCCTGGGTCAGGCAGAGGATGAGGCCAGAGAACAGCTTTTGCGTGGTGTCCTCAGTGCAGCAGGAAGAATATGTGATCTCAGCTGCTCCTTCCTGCTGTCTCGCTGGCTTCAGCATTGCAGTAACACAGCCCATCTGCTCCAAGCCCTGCAGCCATGCAGCTGCCCTGTGCTTGGCTCCCGGGACTGAGACACCACAGACAGGGTGATGATGGGGAAATAAGAAAATTGTTAATAGGATAGAGAAGAGACAGGCAAAATTTGCCTCAGCATAAGTACATCCGTGTCTGCAGGGCTTTTGTCAGGAACCCTTCCACACACATCACTTGTATTTTGGGGGCTCTGGGAGGCTCCCTCCTCTCTTGCTGAGATCTTTGCAAAGCCTGCCCACAGAAGGGAGACAGGCAGAGTCCCCTGTCTGGCTGTTGTGCTCTTTTAAACCCGGCAGTGTCTATGAAGCAGACTTTGTTTCAGCTCGTCGGAGAGTGCTGAGCACAGTGCGTGCTCTCAGTCTGAGAGCTGAGCACATGAATCCCGCAAAGGACCCAGCTGTCTCTGGTGCCAAAGATGAAAGGGCCCGTTATCAAAGCTGGGAGGAGAGAGAGCATTGCCTGGAGGCATCTGGGCATGTCACGAAACAGAGGGTGAACAAGGAGCAAACAGACCTCACAGCTGAACTATGGTTCACTCTGCTTCTTGAGTCTGCAAAACTGGTGGGAAAAGTTGCCTACACGTGGTCTCCTTCTTGCTAGGTTTACCATACTCTCATTTTTAATGGTTGGACTTGATGTTAAAGGTCTTTTCCAATGTAAACAAATCTATGATTTTCCCCCAGGCTGGCCTCTCCTCTCTAAGGTAGTACCCAGCACTTCTGGGGACCACCAGCTAGGGCAGGAAAGAGGGAAGGAGCTGTCCCCCTCGGCATCATCCCAACCTGCTTGCCAGCAGCTGCACAGAGAAATGAAGGAGAGCATCCATTTCCCTGCCAAGCACCTGGGGTTCCCCCTGCCCTGCCTGGAGCTGAGTCACAGACAGCACTGGGCTCCTACACAGCCATGACCCCAACAAGTGACCAGCTCTGAACTAACCCCTGAGTCAGCCTCCCTGTGCCCTCTCTCTGTTCTGTTCTGGCTGCATATCGGATGGGCCTTTGTTCTTCTGAGATAGCATAAATTTAACATTGTGGAGCATGGAGAGCTTTCTTCTCCCTCTTTTGAATTTCTTCAACCACATCCTGTTGTCCACAGATAGAAAGCTTGTTACTGGTCACAAACAACCTCTGAGGGAATTTTCCATGAAAAGGGGTGCCAGGATTTTGTTCCATAAACACAGTATCAAAGATGGAAGTCTTGTATCATTCATCTTTCTATGATAACAGTTTCTCTAATTAGACTGGTGGATCAAATGAGCAAAGGAGCTCAAGCATAGCTCCATTGCGAGTCTGCTCCTGCCATATCACCATCTGCTCCCTATGTACACAGACAGGTGGGGATATGCTGGAGAGAAGGAGCTGTAGCTATAGCTTGCCTGCTTTCCTCCCATTATTCCTCATCACGAGACAGCCGTGACTGCACTTACCCCACTGTCTGCAGGGCCCAGGTCCCCCTGCCCAGTGTGTCTCCCCAGGGGTCCAGCCATATGTCCACTTTGCCTTTTCAAAGTGTTGTTGCTTCTCTGCTGGTACATTCCCTCCATCCTGAAATTCCTGAGCATGCCAGACTGGTCAGATAGATAGTGATGGATCATAGATCAATCTGTGCAATTGGCGTTGCCATGTCAGGGAATATTGCTTCAAGCCCAGCCTCATTTGAAGGTGGTTTAGGAGGTCAGAGGTGGAAATGTGTTTGTTTCTTTGGGATTTTGAAATCCACTGTTAACTCCAAAGAAAATTCCCTGTAGTCATATATAAGTAATTTTCACAGGTTTGCTGTAGGGGAAACATTGCCAATCAAAACTTACCTTATTGCTGTTTATATCCCAGAAAGTCCTAGACACAGCAGGAAGCAGAAGGCTTTGATTCCCCTGATTCCTTTCTCCATAGCCCCCCTACTGTGCCGAAGCAGGGAGTGTCCCACAGCAATCAGCCAGCTGGCAGCACAGGCTGAACATTCTCCATGCCCCCATGAAGATGCCTTGGGAGCAGAGGTGGAATCATGGTGCTTTCCAAACTCTGACCCAGATGAGCTCTCTGAACCCTCCTGCTCTGGAGTTAGTGAAGTGGTGGCTGCAGAAATAGGTCTGTGTAGTGACCCTATGACTGGACAGAGGGGACCCTGCACACCAAGCTGAGAACAGTGAAAGACATGTAGAAATAAAGTTCTCTGTAGTCAGGAGTGGAAAGCAGCCCAGAGGCTTTAATTGTCTTACTCCTCATATGTTAATGTGTGAAGCATCCTGAGAGACTGTGAACGACTAAATACATCCTACCATGGCACAAAGACGAGTTACATTCCTAGAAATTATGACCCAGAACCACTTGGCATTATTTCTGCATCTCTATCTGTGCTACAATTATTTTTCCACCCTCTGCTCTCTAGCTCTCAGAGCAGTAACTTTCCCCCCAGCTCTGTAACCAAGAACACCAGCCCGATGCTGACTGCTATTCATTAACATCCATTTAAATGAGAGAGGGAGAGAGACCTGTGTTTGTTGTGGAGATTATAAACAGTAATAGATTTTTTCTGGAGACTGTCATTTGCTCCTGGGATTTGCCTGCACTAAGCTTTGGGCTTTTAGTTTCTGATCAGTGGCATTAACATTAAACACTCAAAGAAGTGCTCAGAGCCTCTGTTGGAAATGTAAGAGCTCTTTTCTCCTGGATTGGTTTTAGCCCTCATTTTGGGTCTGTGGGTGACTCTGCTAAGCTGTGCAAGGTCCAAGTGCTCTCCACATCATGAATCTCTCTATAGCCACTGGATATCTCTTGCAATCTGTCAGCTTCTTATCTCAGTCTGTCTTGCCTGCACTGGAAATGCCATGGGAATTTCCATGGGGGCTTTCAGCCCTGAATTCTCAGTTGGGTGCCGAATCTAAACTGGAGCTGCAGCCAGGAGTTCTCATCAATAGCTGATCCCCTGAGATTGCCCCGTACTGGAGCAAGGATCTTACAGGAGTGCAGCAGGCAGTTGCAGTGCGACCGGGCTGCGTGCCAGCTCCTGGCTGTGGATCCCAACAGCCTTCCCTACCCATCCCACAGAGCTCTGCTGCACTTGGCGTGGCACCCCATCTCTCAGTGCTTACTGTCATCCTCCCTTTGCTTCCTGACTGCTCCAGCTGCCTGCCTTCCCTCTGAGCCATGTAAACTGAGCTGCTCCTTAGCCTTTTCCCCACACCATCACCCTGTATTAACTCCCCAAGAGAACTCCTGAGGAAACCTCTACTTTCTCTGCCATCCCACACTGACTGTGCTGGTGGCCCCGCCCTTACAGACCCTGCCTCCCTCCCACTGCTGCCTCCACCAGCTCTTCTGGTACACTGCAATTCAATGTGGCAGTGAAGTTCTGTTCTCTGGAAACTCAGTGAAGACCTTTTTTTGTTGTGAGAAGGTAACATTTAAAGGCATCCCTTGGGTTACTCTATCTGGAAGCCCAGCTGGTCTTTTGTGTAAGTGCCACTCCTTTGAAATGTCAGCTCTGGTCTTCAAGGCAGCCAGCAGAAGGTACAGCTGGCTCTCCCTGTAATTGATTCCTCATCACTCATCACTGGCCTTTATTCTCCCTTTTGATTGGGAAGAAGGAATAATGCAGATTACAAGACAAATGCAAAGATTGCCGTGTATGGGAAGAGGTAACAACAGGATTGCTGGTGTCCTGGGATTTCTCTTTTGTTTGTCTGTCTCTGGTCAGCTGGAGAGATACAGCAGCAGATAAATGGTCTGTCTTTTTGCGTGCCTCACCAGCAGGTGCCCTTAGGAAATGCCAGGTAGGAGAGATGGGGAAGGGGCAACAAGGAGAGAAACAGGTAACAAAACTGGCCAGCTGGCTTTGGACTCTGATACAGGAAACCAGGCACGATTGCAGTATGAAGCCAGGCAAAAAGGGGTGACTGCAGCAACTGGCACTGGAGAACATCCCAGATGGGCCTTTCTCATCTCCACTGATGAGGATTTGGAGAGCAGGTCACACTTTGATTCTTCTTCAGTTTGTAACCACTGGAAAGGAAGATGACTTGGAGATTCCCATAGTCCAAGTCTGCAATGTTTTGTGGCTCTGCCTAGAGCGCAGATCTGGAGGTTCATTTACAGGTACCTCCATCACAGACTATGTGCCCTTAATTTGACTGGCAACTGGTGGAAGGCAGTAAAGAAGAAGAGCTGCACAAACTTTAACATCTACAACACTGTGGACTCGCTTCAGATGGGATAGAGGTTTCATCACTGTTTAAAGTCCAGGAGTCTCTGCCATGCCTCCCAGAAGTATATTCCCAGTGACAGCGTTACTGGGAAATGGAGGTATTGTAGTTCCTTCCCAGTCTCAGGGAGCCTCTGTGACTTAGCAGGGATTGCAGGTAGGGCTGTGAGACCTGGTTGCCCTTCACAACTCTGATTTCTAAGAAATCATGGGCATGCTGCTCCTCTGTTTTGACCTTCAGTTTTCCATGTGTAGGCAGGAGTATTGAAACACTGCATGTTGTGAGTAGATAAGGGAGCTTCCTTTCCCATTGTAAACCATTTGAAGAATGCCTGCTCGTATTCAGTATTGTTGTATTAGGGAATTCGGGTGCCAAAAGGTTGTTTTTCCTGATGCTGCAAGGACATGGAGCTGTCAGCCAGGATGTGCTCAGGCTTGGTTTGGGTTTAGGCCAGGCATTCACAGCCAGTGCTTTGGAGGCACTAATTTGCATTCCAGATGCTTCTCTGGGTTTCTTTCTATCTCGCCTTTGCTTTTTTCCTAGGGCATCAAAGTTCGTTTGCTGCGTGATTTGTCCCAGTGCTGGCTACTCAGCCAGGCTATTGTGCAGCAAATCCTAGCTACAAGTCCCCAAATGAGGATAGAATAGACAATGGTTGTTTTTAATCCTTGCTTGCTAGCAGCTTCATATTAATGCTTCATTTGCTCTCAATCCCTCACCTCACCGGCTCTGGTGTCTGTAATTAGCTGCTCTGAACACACTCCTGTTGACATTGATCTATGGGGTTATGTAGTTCCTGCGTGAGCTGTCAGTTTGGACAAGGGGCTTCATGAGGACTAGGTATCCTTAGAGACACTTTCCTTCATGGAAAGCTGCTGAGGATAAGGAAGATGCCAAGGAACCAGCAGCTCAAAGGTGGTTTTGCCAGAGACTCCTGTAGTGACTTCTCTCATCTGTGGCACTGTGTTTGCAGGAGGGAGGTCTCACTGGCTTGGATCCCCCAAGGTTGTGCAGTGCCAGCTGGTCTCAAGGGAGAGAGAAACAAGCTGTTTTTCTCCTTATCCTGGGTTGTGGTGTGCATCCCAAACCAGGGAACCACCAGGGAAGGGGATTGTATATGCTGTCTATGTCCTGTCAGGCCTTCATCTAGTTTTCTCAGCTAGCCTTACAGCTATTGCTTCTGAGTATTTCCAGGCAATAATATGCCTTCTATCCTCTTTTCACTAAATTATATACATATTTCATTTTTTAACCTCTTCTTGTAAGTCATTCACTCAGAATCTAAACATTTCATCATCTTTATTATGCTCTGAACTCCGTGTGATGTATCTCTCACTTTCTGACAGCCAGGCACTTGATGGGAGTATTTCCACGTCCCTGTCCTTCACACAGTGCCCCTAAGGTGGATGTGCTAAGAATGAAGGATTTGGGGGGATCATGTAGGAGGGAGGTTATATAGGAAAGTCTGTTTCCCTGTCTCTTCCCCTGACCTCTTTCTGGTGCTTCTCCAAAGGGTGCACCCATGTGGGAACGCAGCATCCCAAGTGCAGACAGACTACAGATGGATAAGTAAGGGTTACTATTTCCATCCTGCTCTCAGGTGTAATATATCTGTGTGGAGACCAGAAACACTGATGAGCAACAGCATGACTAGAGTTGTGATTGATTGATTTTTTGAGAAAAAAAAAAGTGGTTCAGGTCAACCCTGATTGAATGTTTAAAAATGTTTTTTTCACTGAAGCAAAAAAAGGAAAAGAAGTAATCTGAGGGCATACTAACAAAATGCTGCAGGAAGACAAACTGAGATGGCTTCATGTGTGGGTGGAGGGTAGGAAGCTGTGACACTGTTTTCAAAGTGAGAACTGGAAATGCTTTGAGATTTGTTGGCTTTGGTTTTGGTTTAATGATAGACAAAACCTTTTGGGAATTGCTTTTTTTGAAAGAACTTGAAGTCACTGTTGATTCACAGGGTCTTTGTGAACCTCTGAAAACGTGGGGCTGGGATGGTACCAGGTGTGGTGGAACAGGCGACGCTCTGGTGCTTCAAAGAACAGCTGCTCACTCCAAGGCTGCTCCCAGGGCAAGTGGTGAATGAGGACACTGGTCGTCGTTCCACAGCTGATGGCCAGGGCAGGGAGAGCCCTGTTAGCTGCATTTCAGATGTCAGTGGTGAATGGGGGGAGACAAATACGTGTTCTGGGCTCCCCGTTTCAAGTGGAATATAGAGAAATTGGCAGGGTCCAGCAGAAGGGCATCAGGATGGTCAAGGGCCAGATGCAGAAGTCCTTAGGAAGAGAGGTTAAGGGAGCTGGGCTTGCTCAGTCTGGCAAAGAGGAGGTTGCTATCAGTCCTTGGCCCCCAACTGTTTCAAAGGCAAATTCAAAGATAATGGAACCAAAATCTTTTCATAGTATTAAATTATATGATAAGGAACAGTGGCCAGAGCTGGTAGTGCTGCAGGTTCATGTTGGACAATAGGAAAACTTGGTTTCCTCAGGGAAGTTCAGGACTTGGCCAGGCAAAACCATGCTGCCCTCACGTAGAGCAGGAGACAGCTTCAAGCAGGAGGTTGGATGGGATGCCTCTGGAGGTCCCTGGCAGCTAGCATTTCTGCCACCTTCTCGTGCCACCCCAGCCATGCTGCACACTGCTTCTTCCTCATCCTGTCCCTCTTTGTCTGGGTCTGTGCTTCCCTGGGGAAGGCCAGGTAGATGAAACATTGCCAGTGGCACTTATCCATGAACACAGGAGAAGGCTGGCTCCCTTCAGAGATGACCGCCGGGGCTCTACAGGCTGTCCCTGAGCCAGCTGGGGCTTCCAGCCGTGGTTCAAGCCAGGAGCCAGCCCAGCAGGCAGGCTTGGCTGCCTGCCCCAGCATGCCAGAGCCCAGTTTCTCTCTTCCAGGCTCCTTGAACCTGCTGGTCCGCGTGCGGAACAAGCGAGCCATCGACACCCAGGTCTGGTCCCTCAGTGGGAATCGGGGGAACATGTGGCAGCAAGCACATGTGCCCATCAACCCGCCCGGGCCCTTCCAGGTAAGCCAAGCCCACAGTCAGGGAGCCACCAGCCACTGCCCTATCCGTGTGCCGTGGATGTAGAAGATTTCCCAGCAGTCATCTTCCTCTGTAGCACAGAGGCTGGTGGGGCACAAGGGAGGGCACTGGGAGCTTTCAACCCCCAGGGTCACTGGGGCAAGGCAAAGGCTTAGTGGGTGCATAGAAGTCAAATCCACTTCTCTCTGAGGTTTTTATGTGCAAGCATCATTTTGGCACCATAAATTTTCTGATTATTGCTGGTCTGGAGACTGTTTGTCAGAGAGCTCCTTTTGGTGCCATGACTGTGTGATGGACAGGTCCCTCGGTGCTGAGTAGCTGGGGGCTGCTGGCCTGTTGGTGTAAAGTGACTGAATGCCAGAGGTTTCTTCTAGCATGTGCTGCAAGAGCCCACCCCCGCCGTGCCCCTTGCTTAGGACTCTAGGAGCACTTGTGAACATGAACTGGGCACTCTGCATGTGCTCATCGAGTTGTTCATGTGTACCCAGGCAGTGGACTGCTTTTGTGGCTGAGGTTTTTACCCAACAGGCTACTTTGCTGTTGTAGGGTTGTTTGTGAGAGCTGCTCTGTAGAGGCTGGTAAGTTGTGGCACTGTGGCAAAATGCCCAGTGTGCTTCTGGATCCTTCAATATAATAAATAAGAATGTAGTTACTCTTGCAAGTCCTGTTGAGTATTGGTTGGCTTGTTAGAGCAGGACACATAATAAAGCAGATCTCTAATGCTCATTTATTACTGCACAGATGCTCAGCACAAAGAGGTTGGTCCCATAAACAGTGGGATCTGGCTTTTCAGGTCCTATGAATACGGGAGAAACAGGAAGGAAATCATTCTCTTGGGGATCTGATAAGACCAGGTCTGTGTCCTGCTCACCTCTGCAGAGCCCTGCAGTGCAGGAAGGGCCTTCCACAACTGCAGCCTCATGCTGGGCTCTCTCCTATGCTCTGCTTGCAGATCATCTTCGAAGGCGTCCGGGGCACGAGCTACGAGGGGGATATTGCCATCGATGATGTCACTCTGAAAAAGGGAGACTGTCCAAGGAAGCCAATTGGACCGAATAAGGGTGAGACTGTGTCTGCCTCAGAGGCACACGAGTTGGTGGGAGTGCATTCACAAATGCACATGCTAGAGATGCACAGCTGATTTCAGAGCACACTGACATGTTGGTGGGACTCAATGGGATGGTTGAGTCCACCAGCAGAAGTCACCAAAGGAGCTGTCAGACTCTTGGACTTGTTCTTTACAGCTGAGAGTTAGCAAGAGTCAAAGGAACAACCAGGAGGTGTCATCCCCAAGGAGCTACGGACTTCTGCAATATCTCATTTCCTGGAAACTCTAGTTATGGAAGCTTTGAAAAGGGAAAGACTTTCTGCAGGCTTTAATGGCCTCTGTAGGGTTAAGTCAGTCCTTCTCCAGGAAAAAAACCCTGCATTTTGGGGCATGGAACAAGGGAGGGCTGTGCTTCTTCTCATTGCCATCTGAGCAGAGAGGCACAGCCAGGCTAAATCCCACCAGCCCCTTTCCAGCCCATCCACATAAACTGGTGCCAACGCTGCAGTAATGGAGACAACTCCACTCTCACTAAGGTGCCCTGAGGGCAGAAGTCACATCAAGGTGTGTGTAAGCAGTGCGTAGGCATTGGGTGGGAGTCACTGGTGTGCCATGTGCCTTAGTCCTGCCTGTGCCCTCGATAACGTGCCTCAGGTGGGCTGGAGAGCAGATGTTTGGAGTATGCAAACCAGAGCCAGATAGGCACTTGAGAGCAAGGTTCAGTTCGGTTTATTTATTTCTGAAGCAAAAGAACTTCAGAGTAAGAGTTCCTTCTGGCAATTTTCTGAACTCCAGAGGTGAAGGGGGAAACAGAAGTCAGAACACTCTAAAATTTTCAAAATTTTAGGTGCAGTTAAAGGCTTCTTTTAGCCTAGGATGTAAACATACAAAGAGCCTTTTGTATTACTCAGGTTGAAAGTTCTGGGGAAGAAAGCAGGATTGGATTGCAAAAGTGTCTTAAGATTCAACCTTTTCTCCAAAGTTAATTTTGGGGAACCTTAAGAATGTCCAGGAAAGGTTCAAAGTATCTTCCAAAAGATTGGGCAGCTCTCTGTGTTTCAGGGTGGAAGAAGACAATGATGTGTGCTGACTTGTTTAATGAGTTCTGTATCTGTCCCATCATTAATTCTCTTTCTCCCTTCTCGGCTGGCAGCTGTTGCTCTTCCAGGAAGTGGTGTCCCAGCCCTGCACAGCCCTTGTCTTTGTGGCCCATTGACTTTCTTCCTTTACGTGCTGCTCAGATGATGGCAAGCGAGCGCTCCTGTCTTCGGACCAAGACATTCCTGCTCCTTTCCTACTCAGCCACCTCTGCTCCTCTTCCTCCCCTCCTCACTGGCACACCAAAGTGTCCATATGTTACCAAAGACTGACAGGCATGACCACGCAAAGGGATCTGGTTCAGAACTGGAGCACTCCTTGAGAAAGTCATAATGTCTAGAACAAAATTTAAAAATAAAGACAAAACTTTTTTTTAAAAAGCACGTGCACGAGAGAGTGAGAGAGAGAGAGAGGAAGGAAAGAAACACAGAGAAAAGAAGGAACAAAACTCGAAAAATAGGAATGAAGAAATGTGAAGAGCAAATGAAGGAAGAAAAAAACACCCCATGTTTCCTTGGGAATGTCGGACAGGGCTTCCTCAGGGAAGTGGGAACTTGTTTTAAACAAACAAACAAAAATATATTAAAGCACAAATTTCTACCAGAACAGTTACCTTCTTTACTGCAGAGCCCACATCTTGGTGGATGAGATCCTGCAGTACTCCCCTTGTCTCCTCATGCTTTCCCGCTGGCTGGGGCTGCCCCGCGGGCCAGCGGCCGGAGCGCCTCGCCTCGCACCGCATGTGCTTCAGTGTCTCCATCCACCCACATCTCCCAGGCTCTCATCTGTTTAATTGCCCCCAGTGTGGTTTGCTTTGGCCCTTCCCCACCGCTCTGTGCTTCTCACCCCCCGGCCTGAAGAAGATGGAGCAAGGAAGGGACCGATGACATGGACCACGCTGAGTGGTGGAGGAGTCCTGGCTGGATCCGGCTGCAGCGCTGGCCCCTAAGAGCCTCTTTCTGTCTCTCTGTGCTCTTGCTGGGTAGGGAGCAGGTCTGAGCTGCAGACAGAAAAGTCTGGTCTCTGTGGGGCTGAGGAATGGGGTGTGACAGGGTGGGACTGGAAGGGTGGAGCAGTTACTCATTGGCTTCCCCCTGTGAATATTGGAATGATGACTGCCTCAGCCCTAAACCCAGGATTGCTTCTCCGCCTGTGTTTTGTTACCTATTTATTTTGGTTTTTATTCCATTGCTTAACTTCCTCCACCTCAAATTTTATGGATTATGGGAAAAGTCAGGCATTTAAACATTCTTCAGCCAGACAGCAAGGCCCATGCCCCTGACCCAGCTCCAGTGCTGCCCTCTCACCTCCTGAGGCCTTTCTGCATGCACAGTGCATTTGCTGCAGCGTGGGCAAAGGGTGGCAACAGCATCGCTGCTCAGGGCTGAGGTGGCTGAATTTTGTCAGCACATGCAGCCACACAGGCACTCAGCTTCCACTGCCAAGGCAGTGGGCAGAGGAGCTGAAAGGTGGAACAGGCAGGAAACTGCTCCAAGAAGGATGGAGGCAGAAAGCTGGCCCAAAAGACTTGTGCTGAACCACAGCCCTGTTTCTCACTGAGGAACAAGGGAACAGGGATGGGGGAATATTCACTTTTTTCCTGCTGGCATTATGAGTGGGTAAAGCTGGTATTTCTCACTACTGCAGACCTGTAGCAGGTCTGGCTAACCTCCTCAAGGTGGAGGCACATGCTGCTCCAGGTGAGCCCCCAGGAGAAGGATTTGCCCTCCACCAGCCAGACAGGAGCTGCAATAGCCTTGTTGCATCTGGAAGCAGCTCTGGGCATGACTTACCTCCCTGCACAGGGCACAATTAGCCCCACAAGGCTGTGAATTGGGGTTTACTAGCCCACTCTGGTGATTAGTTAAGTAGGACTCTTCCTCCTAAGGGGCACCCCTTCCAAAATCCCTATCTGGAGCATCACAGATAAGATATTTGTCTCACGGAAGACTCAGTACCCATGGCTCCCTACCCATTTCTGGTGAATATATCAGCTTCTCCAAGACAGGCGTGTTTGTCTGAAATCACCTGAATGTATTAGCTGCCTCCTGCATTGCTCAGCTTCCAGCCACGGCTGGTGCCTCATTGCCTTCACTGATGGAGGGGGAAAGCTCTCACTTAACTCCCAGGAGATCCGGCCACCATCAGAGAAAGAAAGGACGGGAGCTCTGGGGGATAAGGGGACCTTCTTCACTGGAGGCCTTGCAAGAGAGTGGGAGGAGATGATACAGGTCTCCCCTGCTCGCTTTGCTTTTCTCCATTTCCAAGAATTGGGACTGTGTCTTTTCTGTCTCCACCCCTCCCTGCAGAGCCCAGACCTCAATCACAGTGCACATTTGACCAGGAACCCACGACTGTTGCCCAGGGCCAGGCAGTGTCACAGGTTGCAGTGGGTGCCGACAGCAGTTCTGTGTCTTGCTGTCTGTTGCCATTTTCATGGGCAGCCAGTGCTGCCCTTCTTTAGGCTGAGCTCCTTCAGCCCTGTGCTCTTCCTTTCCTCTGTGCTTGTTGGAGGTCAGAAGTCATCACCCCACTCCTGGTAAGAGTCCACTTCACTCCTAGGAGAGAGACAGTGCTTTCCAGGGGCCCTTGGGAACTTCACAATGGCTCCTGATCTGTCAGCAGCAAACATTTTTGTTGCATTGCTGGTTCCAGGAGGCTTCTGCTGGGCAGAAGGTGGAGACAGGAGTGCTTCCCCATCAGTAAGAGATAGCCCAGGGCAACCATCTCACCTGCTAAGCTCTGAGGCAGAGGCCATTGTGGGTTTGCTTCTACTGGCTGCTTAGCTTGGGTTGCACAAGCACTGGGTTTTGCTGGTGTTTCGTGGGCATCAGAGGTGCTGTGGGGCTGGGGAGGTGCAGCCTGAAGGTTCAGGATGATGGACAAAGCATTACCTGTGAGGCGAGTGCCAGCAAAGGATCACCACACTTTTAGAAATGGACGCCTGCAGAGAGGGAGTCCATGCCCTGTAGCCAGCTCCTGCGAGGAGGGATGTAAGAGCCTCACCACACCAATCCATGGCACAGGGGGCAAGAAGCCCTTTGGTGGCTGTAGGTCCAGGGCAGAGCAAGGAGGCTGCCCCAGCCAGAGGTGAAGCCTTCTCCTGCTGTCAGTTGTCCATCAGCTTCGGTGAAAGTCTCAGGAAGCCCCTTCCCACTTCTGCTCGTCTATCTCCAGCTAGAAAGCAGCTGGTGGTGAGTTTGGGGGAAAGTCATCAACCCAAGTGCCTCTGCTTGTCAGAAGTACCGAGGACAAAAGGAAAGCCCTCATTTCCCTGATGTGCAGATGTGCTGGTGTGCTGAGAGAGGCTATCAGAGGAAAGAGGCACTTCAGCAGCAAGGATGGAAGCTGTGCAGTGATGGGTGGCGGGGAGGCAGGGCCCCTCCTCTTTGAGGATAGTGGTATTTGTGGCTTACTACCCCATGCTTGAGGGGCAAGTCTCCATGTGGTGGTAATGCATCCCAGGTGAGATATAAAGCCATGCTCCTTACCCCTTCCAATTAAAGATACCTTCGCATTTTTCACAGTGTTCTGGCTAAATTACAGTCCTTAAACTTAATTACTGTCTGTCTTCTTAAATATCTGTTGCAGTCCCAATGTTATGTTTCTCTTCCTGATGTTTTATGTTGCTCTGTGCCTACCGAGTAGCTGCTTTATTCCACTCCAGAAGTGGCTGCATTTCAGCAATGGTGGATATTATTCCTGTATATAGTATGAAAGTCCCTGCAGAAGAAAAGTGCAATATAAATTTAAGAGACTGCTTTTATTTACAAGGAGACCTCTGCTTGGTAGTTGTAGAAATACATTAGGAAGAATGCTGTGTGGGTGTTAGCCGATATATACTCGATTTCATTTTTTTTCAGGGTATAAAACAGAAAATATGTGAGTGTGCAGGCTCCTGGGTATAAGTTGTAGATATTAGAAGTAGTGAATGCTACTGTGTAGTTACAAGTGGGGCTTACAAAGAAACTTACATTTGAAACCTCTTTTTGTAGTTGTTCATCATATTCTGAAAAATATACTTTTTAATTATAATTTTCTACAGTTCAGTGCAAGTCCAAATAACAGGTCATCAACAGAACTTTAATCCATGACTTTTAACAATGTGAACATCAATTCCTACTGCTTGCCCTGAAATGCAGTTCCTGGCTGTTAATAACAATAGACTATTTTTCTTCCACAAAGATCAGCCACTGGAAAGCAATGGACCTAATATGTTCCGTTGGATCTGGAGTTAAGTAATCAGGAACACCTGAGTGCAACTCTTCCCAGCTTTATGGGAGTGAAAAAATGTTTCATGTCTATGAAGAACTTTGCATGGTACACAAATGGTTTGGGAACTCCTGGTGGGTCCCTTCCAACTCAGCATATTCTGTGATTCTGTGATTGGCAGGCACGCAGAGCTGCTCCAGCAGAGCTGCACGGCGTGCTGCCTGGAGAACAGCTGCAGCAACAGTGATAGGGAGCCCCTCTTCTGGCAACTGGTTTGCTTCTTGAAAGAAATACGGTAGCAATCAGGGAAAAAGTNNNNGGGGGCTTCAGATATTTAGGCTGGTAATTTTTTTGCAAAAATAATTTAGAGATGTGTGAATGAGCATAGTAAACATGATACAAATTGTATTTTATTCCCTATTGCTATTCAAAGTATTGAAATTTAATTTCTTTCTATAAAAAATCCTGTGGGTGCACTACTCCAGAATTACAAAAAAACCCCACTTTACTACCAGAGGGAGAGCAGAGTCTGGATTCCTCCTCCTCAGCCTGTCCCTATCACTCTGAGCCAAGAAGTGCCCAGCTTTTGGGTTGGTGCCGGGTGCTTCTCAGCCTGGGGGGGACAGTCAGTGGTGCTGGTGGGAGAAGCATCCCCCCATGGCTGCCTGAGCCTTGTCTCCAGCGTGCAGTGGTCCCTCTGCAAGGCACTGGCAGGAGCAAGCCCTGCTCCCCATTAGCTCTCAGCAAGGCCGAGGCAGGGAATTTTACCTGTGGGAATTGCCAGGGCTTCCTTCGTGCTGCCCTGGGCAACCTCACCTGCTCCAGGCAGGGACAGGCAAAAGAACCAGGGCATTTTCCCTCCCACATGGAGTAAATGGCATCACCTCACCCACTTGAAGAGACAAACCTTTTTGTTAAAGCAGAGAGCTCAGGGAGTTGCTGCTTCAGGATGTTGCTGTTTTAGTCACCTTTGTCTGTCAGCGCCATGCAGATATCCATTTTTCTCTGGAAATGCTGCAGCACCCCTCTGCCTCCTGGGTGCCTTTGGGTGGCCTAGCAATGGCATGGAGGGACATATCACCGTGGGCTCTGTGCCTCGAGCTGGGCACGGTGGGACACGGTGCCACAGCACCTACTGCTGCCCAGCTCTTGCACCCAGCAAGAAGGACCCTGCTTTTCAGTGAGGACAAGCAGTTGCATTGTGAGTATTTCCTGTGCAAAGGATAGACCTTCTTGCACTCCTGGCTTTGGCAGAGACCACTTTTGGTCCTTTAAACTGCCCTGATACCTTGTCTTTTCCAGGCTGCCCTCACTGCAGGTGCATCCCTGTTCGTCACAAGCGCCCAGCAGCAGGACCTTGTGCAGGCTGTTGCCACAATTTGTATTTGCTTTGGCCCAACTGATAACTGCTCATCCTGAGACAAAAGGCCTTTTCAGAAGAAAAATGCTGGAGATCTCTGGATATTGCACTTTAACAGGACCAAACCTACACTCCATGGTAATAACTGGCAGCTGCTGGTTTCCAGCAGGGAGCTGAATAGCCTTGGTACAGTCAGCATCCCAAATGATAGCTGTGGTATATGTGTGTTTTCAGTACTTCCCTTGGGAGTAAGACACATGTCAGTTTGGCTGACCATCTGCCACTGCCTAGCACACCACAGGGGATTTTGGGGTCTTCTGATGGCTATTTACAGTCTGGTATGGTCATATCAGACCACTTGTGCCCTGGAGGATTTAAACATCCCAAGGAGCACTGTGGGACAGCCCAGGGCCACTTTCGACCCACTTGTCATTCCAGAGAGGGAGAGGGTGCAGCTTGCAGGGAGCTGTAGTCTGCAGAACAACCTCTTGGCTATGGAAAAGCAGTGCCATCCCACTCCATGTTGTCCAGGATGTGTGCCTGACATGTGTCTGCATGTACCATCCAGACCCTGGGCTGTGATTCAGGTGCATGTTCAGTGGCTTTGCCATCAAGCATCCTTTCTCAAAAGGAGGGAGAGCTCCAGAGACAGACAGCAAGTCTGCAGGGCTTGCTGTGTCCCTGTGCTGTGTGGCTGCAGGGGATGGGGCTCGGTCCAGATCACCTAGATCTGCTCTGGCACCATCTCCATCTTGCTCCCTGCAGCCCTGGCAAAGCCTGAGGGGTGGTGGGGCTGCCTGGATGGTGGTGGTGGAGCAGGAGCACTTCAGGGCATGTGTTGTCTCCATCAGGAACCAAGTGCGGGTCATGTTCTGGCTTCATCAGAGGCAAAGGAGGGTTCACAACCACCCCATGCATGGCTGAAAGGATGGAACAGAACTTGGTTGTGTTCTCTGGAAAAGGAGAGAGGAAAGATGAGCTCCACAGTGCATTGTCCTTTGTTTCACTGGTGGCAGGCAGCAGGCTCTAACCTGCAGCTGCTCAGATGCTGGGCAAGGAGACTAAAGAAAAGTCCTGAGACCAGATTTCTCAGTAAAATACACTAGTCCAGCTCCAGATCCTCAGCACATCTGTGCATGAAGAAGATGAGCAAGCCACTGTCCTCGCATGGGTGATCCCTCAGGAAAGCTGCAAAGGGCTGGTCCCAGCTTATGAGCACTGCCCTTCTCTCTGCTGCCTTTCATGGTGAGGGTTTTCCAGCATGGAGCAGGGAACAAGGGAAAGGGAGAGGGAGAGATGCTCTCTTTACTGTTGCAAAGGTAGATCTGAGTGATCAGAGGTTTTGTAGAGAGCTGTGCAGGTCTGTGGTAAATCCATGTTTTGCTTGCGTTTGCTATGGCCTATAAACCATTTGCTCCTGTGGAATGAGACAAAATTTTGTGCTTCCATTAACTGTTGTTCTAAAAGGAAATTGGGCTGTGAATGTTTGATTTAGAATGGGATTTTTTACCCCCAGGATGGCCTAAACTCAGTATAAGACAGGGCCAGCTGGACAGCTGTCATACAGTGACAGTCCCCAGGCAGTGCCAGCACCCAAAGCTCAAAGTGATGGATGTGCTTTATGCTGTAATGGCTGGGCCCTTGCCTGAAGCTTTGAGCCAAGTGAACAGTATCTGTCTGCTCTGCCACCCATGTGCATCCGTGCTGTCTGACAGCCAAGTCTGTAGGAAGATAAAAGCCCCACTGCTGCTGCTGCTGTTGGCCAGCGGGGGTCTGCTCTGGCTGGGGGAGATGGCCTCTGGTCCTGCCATTTAGGCAGTGAAGTGGCTTTCAGTTGTGTAAAGCCCAGCTGTAACGATGGAGAGATACTCCGAGATCTTCAGAAGTTGCATAAGTATGGCAAGCCTCAGTTCATAAGCAAAGGCAGGTCCTGGGTAGGAGCTGGAACATGCCAGATGTCAGCAGTCCTGCTCTGCCCCTCTGAGTGAGCTGCGGCTCCTTGGCTCTCAGCATTACAGCAGCTCAAGGCTGAGCCCAAACTAGCTAAGAGCAAGTGCAACCCCACTTCTTCATCTGCATTGCAGCCTCTGCAGGCAGGCACCAACTGGTTTTCTTTTGGTGACCCTGGTATATAATGTGCTGAGCTGAAGCTGTTTCCAGGTGTTGCTTGCAGTGTAGGTCTGGCACTGGTGTTTATCTTAGCAGCTTGTAGAGGGATCAAAGCTAAAAGCTGAGGTGTGGGTGTGTTGCAGTTGCCAGAAATGCAGCAGGGAAGAGAGAGGACTTGAAAGCCCCTTTTGGAGGTGGAGTCCCCACCTTTCCTTTCTCCACAGTCCATGTTCCAACTCCGAGCACCTTCAAAGCTGGGACATTTGTTATATCTTGTCTCACTGGGCCTTGTTCTCAAGAACCAGCTGTGGGTATCAGTAAACAGAGTGACAACCAGGCTGTAGCAGCATGGTCAGCTCAGGCAGCACCTAGATTGTGCTGAGAGGAGAATATAGATACCATTCTGTCCATAAAATGCCACAAGCATTGACTGGGAGAGTATTTGGGTCTTTTGGATGAGTGGCAGCATGTGGCACACAGAGACTGAGCAAGGGACTGGTGAGCACTAGACATTTCCCTGGGAAAACTCAGATGCTGATGAGGGAAGGTATTTACAGACCTGGCACAAAGAAGCTTTCCCGTGCATGTAGCATCCTGAGACCAGAAGACTCTCTCAGAGTTTGCTGGAAGTGACCTTTTCCTCTTGTCATACCTTGTTTGTTCTTCTCTGCTGCCCATCCCCAGCTTCTCAGCACATTAATGTAATTGTTGGTGTTAAAGCTGGGTAAAGTGGCCTAGTGTCAGTGCTTTCAAATAGATGAGTTTGGCCTGTTTTCCAGTTTTTGGGATCTTCTAGATGTACCATCTCATCCCAGGGGGTTCTACAGCATGCATTCATCTCAAGACATTCCCTAAAAGCTGTGAATGCTACAGATGTGTGGCTCTTCTTTGTGGTTTTGGTCACAGCCCTTGACTGACAGCATGGAGGCAATCTCTAATCTCTAGATGGAATGGAAAATTTGGTGCCAGCATGGTTTTGCTTGGGTCCTTTTCCCAGTCAGAACCATCCTGCCTGTATCACAATACACATAGCAGAGGAAAGGGGCCGTCATCCAAGATACAACTGTCTCACGGGGAAACAGCTCTGACATCTGCCTTTGGCCAGAAGTGAGCATCAGACAGCAATTTCCACACTCTTCCTCACTCCATACCCCTGCTCCTTACTTACCCCCACCACGTGTTTCATTTCCAGCCTGGAGAGACAGCAGCAGACTTCATCCCTGGATCCCATAGAAGGGGATCACACCAAAATCCCGTCCTCAATTTCCGAGGTGCAGGGAGAACCAGCTCAGGCCCAACAGTGAGCCACTTCAGTGGGATCCAGTTCCAGTGGGACTGCGTCGCCTCACACTTCCAGGTCACCAAGGCCAGTACAAAGTGTTCATTGACCTGACAGAAGTGTTTAGAAATGCCCCCCCCCCAAATGGAGCAACAGACAAAGTCAGTGTGTTTGGGGATACTGTGGAGGAGGGAGGGGGGTCCTCTGGTGTCTCTTGGGTTTTTGCTGTCGGTATCCTAAGTGGGGATCCTGGGGCAGAGTCTCATTTTTCACCTGCCTCCCTCATTGCCACCACATCTTGTCCCATCCCCACTCCACATCTCATAGAGTGCCATCACCACCACTGAGTGGAGCTGGGACCCTCTTGCCACCATGATACCAAGCCGTCCACAACGTTAAAAGCACAAAGCACAAAGGGACTGAACTGAACCTTTTAAACAGGGTGAGATGTTTTATAAGCATTGCCTCATCCACCACCTCCCCCCAGCCCCAATGCACCCGCCGTGTAACCTATAGACTCTCAACGTGGATTGTTTCATTCAAATAAAGCTGCAGTACTCGAGTGGGTGAGCCTGTGTGTCCCTTTGTGTGGGGTCGGGGTGACAAGGTGCAGCCTGCAATTGGTGCTCGCAGTGGCTGGGGCAGGGAGGAGCTCGTATTGCTGCCCAGCACTGAGGCATGTGCCAGTGTGCGACCCTGAGTCTTCCCAAAACATCTGGTCAAGTCCCTGGGGAAGGCTTCTCAGTTTTGCTTAACCCCAGCACAGGGGTTGGGCATAGGACGTGGCACAGGCAGGTTTGGGACAGTCAGTGTTGGGGAACCCTTGTGAAGGGTGTGGTACAGAGCCCTCCCCTGATGTTCCCTTACCCAGCACTCCTCCTGCCTTTTCTAAACCTTCCTTCCCATCCCAGACCTGCAGCTGTTGAGGCTGCTGGCTCATGATGACACCACTCAAGGCTGATGCTTTTGTCTTTTGCTCCTGACTTCTCCCACAAGAAGATGAGCCAAGGCAGCAGCTCCACAACTAGTAGGCATGAAACAAGCCAACAGCCATGGGCTGTCAGTGTGGTGCCAGGGCCCCTTGTCCTGGTACTCCCCTCCACCCCAGGGTCTCCAGCACGGATCCAGCTACTCCATGGACCCATCAGAGAATGGGCAATGCCAACCATGACCCACATGATGTCTAAGATGTTCCTGGGTGAACGTGTCTTCTCAGCCATGAGATCTCCTGGGCTACTCAGCTTAGACCTGAAGTTAACATTGCCTCATCCAAGCCCTTAAGAGCAACACTTAAGACAACTGGATGTGAAAGCTAAACATAGTTTTGTTCTACATACCACAAGCTGCTGTTGGCTGAACCTCACCAGAGTCTAAAACAAAGTCAGCACCCAGGTGCCTACCCTGACTGTGGGGCAGTGGATCACATAAGCTACAGCCATAGCCTCCACTTTCAGCTGGTGCTAGTGGTGATGACTCCATGGCATCTTGAGCAGCCTGGAGAAAGTTTGGGATAGGGCTCAAAGCAATGCAGAAGGGTCTTCCAAACTAACCCAGCATTTCTGCCTCCTATGCTTCCCACGCAGCAAGCAGTTGTGAAACCCACTGGTGTAGATGATGTCTGGTTCTATGATTCTATGAAAGTAATCATGCCTAGTAAATGCTTCATTTTTCCTTCTCATAATGGAAGACAACTGTTCCAGATGGGAATCTGAAGGGACCTGGATACTGGAACTACTGTGGAGATTCAGGTCAAAGTACTGGAAAGTACTATTAAACAAACACATGTGTGTGTGTTTATATACATATATGTAACATACATATATATTATATATATGCATGTATATGCATGCACATACCGCTCATCTCTGTCATTCCTGCCCAAGTTCAGGTCACCCTTGTCATGCACATTTTGAGACACAGAGTCCCACTCTGCCATGACTCCTCCTCAGGGTCCCCTCTGCCTTTGCACACAGGCTAGAACAGCTCTGAGGCTGGGCAAGGACTGGGCAGGAAACCAGGCTGTATTTTGAAGGAATAGGCACAGGCTGGGAGGGAAATGAGGTAAAGGGGGAGAGTCAAAGAAAGAAAATGCAAGATTGTTTAATATCACCCAGAGAGCTGAAGTCTACTCCAGCCACTTACCTTTTGTCCTGGAACTTTGCATTTTTGTCATTAATTGTTAATTCTTGCTGTTCTAGATGTCCCCACACTAGATCTGCTTTGCAGAAGCACTCAAAATTTTTAGCGTGTTGTCAGCTATAAAATGACACATTCTGTAAAAGCCTGGGCTCTGGCTCTCTCAAACAGGGCACCACCATTGGGGATTACCTCTGATAACCCAGAATTTACTGTTTAGTTTGTATCTGTGCCCAACACCCCATCTGTGGTCACTCTCCCTACCTACACACTAATACATTCCCAAGCTTCATGTTGCATTCTTCCCTAGAGAAGAGGATGTGCTGGCAGATTAGAAACCAGGCTGAGGTTCAGGCTGTTCCTGCAAGGTGCTCTGTACTATTGATTGTACAGCTGCTACAGGCCAATCCCTCCTGCATGCACTGCAGACAGCAATATCACCTCCAAAGGTAGAAGCAATGCTAATTTTGTTAAAGCCGGATCACTGGGAATGCCCACTGAAAGGGCTACAAGGGAGCGAGCTGTTTTTGTCTTTGGCTTGGTGATTTGATGCTGTGTAATAAATAAAGCCTGGAGCCAGACAGTGAGTGATGAAGATTGAAAGGAGTATTGACTGCATGCTCAAGTGAGTAGAGCCCTTCACATAAAACCTGCAGAAGCACGAGTGTTACAGTCATTAAGAAGAGAACTGTAATGCAGACACACAGGGATGCTTCACTGCACATCTGCAGGCTCCAGGCTGCTTGAGCGTGGAGCGCTGGCCTTGCACGATCACACATGACTTTTTGGCAGGCTTTTGATCCCATGCAGGGCTGTCCTGGTGCTTGGCAGAGGCTATTTACTGCTGTGCCAGCACATGAACCCAAGTCTCACAGAGCCTCTCCCCCTCCCCAGGCAGGCAGCAGAGGAGAGGTGCTGCTTCTGCCAGGTGGGGACCCACCAGCATCTTGCAGGAAGGGGTGAGGAGCACAGCTGGGTGTGGAGCCAGCTGAGAAGTAGCTCCTGACACTGGGGAGGGTGTAAAGGCTCAGAGCACCAAGCTGGGACGGCAGAGACCAGGTTTGGGTGAACAGCCCTGCTTGGCAAGGGGAATATGGGAACCACTTATGTTCCCTGCCAGATGCCTGGGATTGGATACGAGGGTTAGAGGTGGAGGGACAAGATGCAGCTCTAATCTGTGCAAGGCTGTGCCTCAGTGAAGAGAGGTGCCGGGAGCCAGCAAGGCGGTAAGTGTGTGAAAGCAGGGAAGGTAAGGCTGTGTGCACATACCTGCGTGGGGTCTGCCACACACGTGCTTGGAATTGTACATACATGCAAGGGCTGTGTGAGTGGCAGATCATTTCAGCATAGCCTTTGGAACCCCTTTTCCCTATCCCTCTCTTCCTACAAACTGTAGCCCAGGCTGTCTGGCCACAGGTCTGTGGCATTTTCCCAGAATGGAAGAGAATACTTGTAATGTGCCAAAACCACAGAAAATGCAACTATCTGGATTTTAAATATTCTGACCCTGTTATTTTAACAAGACCAGAGAAAAAAATAAATGGTGCTGACTGCAGAGGAAGATTTATGGCTTGTAAGACAAGACCAGGATTTATAAGCAGAACAAAGTGACCTAAAAAGCAGAGAAGATTTAGAGATACAGGCTGCAGCTATAGCCCACCACAGTAGCATCCTGCCAGCCCATGTGTACCCCAGAGCAGAGCTGGGTGCTGAGCCTGTCTGGGGAAGCCTTGTCCATCAGCTCAGTGAGGACGGCAAGGGGGGGACCTGTTGGATTAGCTTATGCTTGGATATCTGGCAATGGAAGGGGCACCTCCCTCCAGCATTTCTCCACACTGTCACCCTCTTCCATCATCCTGTGTACGTGCCACACATTCATTCCCATGAGGACTCTGACTGAACCTGATTCCCTCCCCCAGTCCTTTTCTGTCAGCAATAGCCCTGTGCTGATGCCAGCTACAGATGTGCTCCTGGATTTTCGCTCCCGCTGGATCTCTGATCTCTGGGAAACCCCCCTCCCTCTGCGGCCTAGCAGCAGCACTGTCCCACCCTGTGTGAGAACAACCACCTTGACTCCCTTCAGCCTGCCTTGGCTGCATCTTGCTCCTCTTTGCTGCACTGGGGACTCTTACTGGAAGGAGGCAGATGGTGCAGTCTGGTCCCCTGGGCTCGCTGCCCTGTCACCTGCTGCACCAAGGGCTCGGCATGCTGTAGCCCTCCCACTCACTCCACTCATGTAGCATAAGGCAAGATCACTGCCTCCTCCTGAACCTCTGGTTTGGCACAGAGCCAGTTCTCCTTCCTGCCTTGGAGAGGGAATGGGGATTAATTACCTCATTATTTCACATGCCTTGAGAAGACAGGCTAGCCCAGAGCCTGGTACCTTGCAGCTGGTGGGTATGATAGGGGATGCCAGGGTAGGCTGAAGGTTTTGGCAGCTGGAGCTCAGAGATGACCCATCCATCCCTGCAGGGCTTTTCCACATCCCATGTGAGCCCCTGGGCACAAGGGAAGGCAGGTGCATCACAGATTGCTCCATGCAAAAGCTAGACTGACATGCCTCTGAAGGCTTTTCTTGAGAGCAGACAAGGAATAAGGGCTAGGGCTGCTCCTGCAAGGTGCAGGACTGCAAGTCAAACCTGTCAGCAGACCACAAAGCAGATCAAGGTATCACCTCCTGCCTGAGCAAGCATCAGAAAATGCTCTACACCATTGAGAAGGAAGGGGATCCCATCCCATGCCTGAACATTGAGCTGCAGCCTCTGGACAGGCTCCTGCCCTGTTTCAGCCTGGTTGTCACCCCACCTGTTCAAAACAGTGGGACAGTTTTTATGTTCTCATGGGCTACCCTGGATGATTTCAACTTCATCTGCCTCTGAAAGGAGCTACCCTGAGGAGGAAAATCACTGGGGTGTCCTTTTTCCAATAGGTTTACACTTGGAAGACTCAGCCTCTTCTAACCCAGTGTCCTGAATGGGCTTTGCAGCAAGCCAGAGCCCTGCTGTCAGTACATGAGTAGTGCCTAAAGCTCACTATATGCTCCCCTGTGCAGCTGTGGGCCTGATGCTTTGAGTGAGAGCCAAAACCAAAGTCAGAGCTAAGCCAGGGCCAGGCAGTTGCCTTCAGCCCAGCAGCAAAGTGCAGTCACCAGGTACACTGGCTGCACAGCTCTGGGTGACTGCCTCTCCTTGGCCCAGATATTTCTGAGAGACCTCGGCATTTAACCAGAAAGAGATGAAGGCTCCTAAGGAGATATGAGAGGCTTGGACAGCTGCAAGTGGGCAAGGATCTGCCTGCTGTATCCTGCAGGTAGTTAGGCATCACACCTACAGCACAGCACGGAGATGACCACAAGCAGCAGGGCTCAGGCAGCAGAGAAGCCATCAGTGCCACATGGGCTGCCCAAGGGAAGGGGCTGCAGCAAACCTGGCTCTGCAGAGCCTCTCCCAGCTACCTCTAACAGCTCCACCTTACACTGCAGGCAGTGCTGTGGATTGACCTCCCCACCTCACCAAAACCTGCCTTCTGCTTTTGACAGTGAAATTATTGCCATCCCAAATCCTGGCCATCCCCTGCCCCAAATATGGGTGGTTCCTGGTATTTTGGTGCCTCATTCCAGCCCTGTCCTTGCCTTTCACTTTTGCCCTCCAGCCCTTTCCAATGCTGTTTCACTCCCCATCCCTTGCTCTTATCAGGAGCAACCTGGAATTCATGCCTGCGTCTTCAGGAAATGGGAGCTTAAAATCATTTGGTCCCTTCTTCTGAGAAAACTGACAGCACGGCCATAAAAAAAGAAAAATTCTTAAAATAACACAATGTGGAGAAGCTCTGTGCCTCTGATGCCCACCGCCTCTCCCTCCCAGCATTCCTGGCTGCACATACCCTTCTCATCAGCCCTTCCCATGACTGTCTCCATGATTTATGGTCTTAATAACAGAGCCTGAATCCTGCTGCCCTCCCCGCTGGGGCTCATAACCAGCCGCCATTCAAACTCGTTGCATGGAGTATTCTGGTGCAGTCCAGAGCATCTTTGCAGAACAACCTCATCCCTTTCTCCTCTCCCCAGGAGAAAACACTTTTCCTGTAGGAGACCTCTGGGCAGTCTTTTCCCTTCCCTTTTTGTAGGACACTTCTGTTACCGTTTCATGTAAGCCACCATCAGCCTCCTTCAGCAGGAGGGAAAAGGGGTGGTTCTCCATGTGGATGTACATGTTCCTCCTCTGCAGCATATTGGCAAAACATCAACTCCCCCCATACGCATAAAGTTCTCCCCACACATGTTTCCATGGAGGAGAAGGTGCAGAAGAAGCAAGTGGTCCCTTAGAAGTTGAATGAGTATCAGCCCAGGGACCTGGGCACAGAGAAGGACACGAGCAGGGAGCGGGGAGTCTCATGCAGGGTCTGAAAGCTGGGGATGGGGAGCCCCCGTGCTGGCTGCCACTGCAGGTACCACCATGCCACGCAAGGGTCTGTCTCCAGCCATGAAGCACCTCATTGAAACATAGAATCATTTAGGCTGGAAAAGACCCTTAAGATCATTGAGTCCAACTATTAACCCAGCATTGCCAAGTTCAACATTAATCCATGTCCCTCAGTGCCACATCCACATGTCTTTTAAGCACCTCCTGGAATGGTGACTCCACCACTTCTCTGGGCAGCCTGTTCTTCCAATGCTTGACTACTCATTCAGTAAAATTTTTCCTATTATCCAATCTAAACCTCCACTGGCAGAATTCATCACCATTTCCTTTCGTTCTGTCACTTGTTTTTTGGGAGAAGAGGCCAACCCCTACCTCACTACAACCTTCTCTCAGGCAATTGTAGAGAGCAATAAGGTACCCCTGAGCCTCCTTTTCTCCAGGCTAAACACTCCAGGTCCTTTGTCTGGGCAGATTTCCAGACACTCTTTCCACAGCCTGTAGCACTGCATGTGGTTGTTGTCAGCCACATGCAGGACCCAGCACCTATTCTTGTTGACCCTCATACAATTGGCCTTGGCCCATTGACCCAGCCTGTCCAGATCCCTCTGCAGGGCTTCCCTACGCTCCAGCAGATCAACACTTCCATCCATTTTGGTGTCACCTGCAAACTGACTGAGGGTGCTCTCAATGCCCTCGTCCAGAGCATCAATAGAGATATTAAACAGAACTGGCTCCAACACGGAGCCCTGGGGAACAGCACTTGTGGCCAGCCACCAGCTGGATGTGACTCCATCCACCACCACTCTCTGGGCTTGGCCATCCAGACAGTTCTCTGCCCAGTAAAGAGTGCACCTGTCCAAAGCATGAGCAGCCAGTTTCTCCTGGAAAATGCTGTGGAAAATGGTGTCAAAGGCTTTACTACTGCCCAGGTAGATACATCCACAGCCTTTCCACCATCCATCCAGTGGGTCACCTGGTCACAGAAGGAGATCAGGTTTCTTAAGCAGGACATACCTTTAATAAATCTGTGCTGGCTGAGCCTGATCCCCTGGTTGTCCCATACATGCTGAAAGATGGCATTCAAGAAGACATGCTCCATGACCTTCCCTGGTACTGAGATCAGGATGATAGGCCTGTATTTTCCTGGATCATCCCTCCGACCTTTATGAATGAGCGTCACATTTGCTAACCTCCAGTCATCTGGGACCTCCCCGGTTTGCCAGGACTACTGGTAAGTGATTGAAAGTGGCTTGCTGACCTCAGGGCAGTGTCTCCCAGGTCTCTTCCTATTACCCCTCGAGCTCCAGGGCATTGGTAAAGCCCTGCTGACTTCCTGGCAAACTGAGCACCTGCTCTCCCGCTTGCACTCCAGAGCACATTGCTGAGAAGCAGCTGAAAGGAGGTGAAAGACCCCAATTAGTCTCCAAAGAGTCTGCTTGCTGCTTTGAGAGCTGCTCCCGAGGTCTCCGGCTACGTGGAGGTAAGGCCAACCTCTTGTACTAATTGACAGCAAGGGAGAGGCACAAGACAGTTCCCCCAGCTCTGATCCAAGCTGCACTCCCGCCTGCCCCTGGAAAACCACACTTCAGCTGTGCAACAGCAGTTCAGCAGCTGGTGCTCCTCCTGCCCTCCCTTCTGCAGATTAATGACTCTCTAATTGTTCTTTATTTTGCCCTGGCAAAGGTGGGATCCTTTGCTCCTCACAGGGGAGAGAGAGCAGAGGAAAGGCACAGGGGCGTCCCCAGAGAAGTGGGAGCTAATGAGCCATCTGACTACAAGAATTTGCTTTGCTTGTAATACCTGGTAATAGGTATTGCCTTGGAGGCTGGCTCAAGAGAATGAGGCATGAAGAGGGGTTGAGGACATGATCAGCTTCTGATTTTGAGCAAGTGCTATTTTTACAAAAGCCAAGTCACCGCCCAGATGAGCATGAGCGCCTTGCTGAGCAAAAGAAACAAAAAAGCCACAGCCACAGCATGGAGGGTGATGGGTTCAGCCAGAAACCAACCCCTGAGATAAGAGGTGGGTGCGTGTCAGTCTGTGATGCAAACCATGGACTCCTGCGCAGGCAGGGAACAGGTTGGGGGAGTCTGCCTGTCCTCTGTGGAGAAAACAGCAGGAACAAAGGGAAAAATAAATCTTCCCAGAGCTGGCCATGCAGGTGAAACGGAAGCACTTCCCCTACAAATAGATGCTCTGTGTTCCCCAAACATTGAATCATGGTGGGGGTCTCCTGTCCTCCTTACTGTCCCCCTGCTCAGGGTGGGGTTCTCCCCAGACCCCATGCACGGCTTCCCCAGGGATGCTGCAGGTCCTGAGTTCCCCGTGGGAGCAACCCTGGCTGCAGCAGCACGGGAGGGAGGCAGGCAGCCAGCTCGAGACAGTTAACAGCTCTCCTCAGCCACCACATCATGATGGATGAGCCCTGCCCCATGGAAATGTCACTGTCTGAGCAGAGCGTGAGCTCATTGCTTTCTGCCTCCCATCTCAGCATGGAGCCAGCAGCACGAACAGCCCCCTGTCCTCCCAGAGTGGGCAGTCTGGCCTGGTCTCCCACCTTTTGGTGACTGTTCAGGCATAGGAGACAAAAGGAGCCACTAGTTTTTAGGGTGTAACCCCACTCACCCTAGGCCTGCTGATTAATAGAAGAGGGGCTCCCCTCCACTCCAAAGGAGAGAAGGAAATGCAAATGGATGAAGGATGATCTGGTCAAGCATTGAACCTTGTTATCTAATTTGAAAAATGGGCTAATGAGGTCATTATGGTGAGATATCGATTCATAGCAACATGCTCCATAAATGCCACAGCAATAACTCTCAGTGCTGCCACACAACTCCCCCAGCCCCTCCTCAGCTGCAGAAGGCAAGTTCAGGCTTTTCACTTTAGCCTGTACAAGTTTGAGAGACAGAGCCAGCCAGTGTAAGCAAGGATAAGGCCACCTTCCACCCCCAGGATGGGCTGGTCTGCTGGCCCCCACGGGAAAAACCTCTTCAGGAGCTTGGCTCTGATGGTCTGCATTTCTTGTGTGTGTTTTCCATCAGGACCAGTAAAGGCAGTAAGTGAAGAAAGACGGAGTCACATTGATGGAAAGGGTGAGGAGGTAAGACAGAAGCAAGACAGAGGTTTCACCAACACAGAGGCTTCACTAGCCCCCTACTAGGCTTTGGTAGTGTTTGGGTTGTGGCCACGCAACTTAACTACATCGTGTCCAGTTAGGGCCTGAGCTTTTTCCCACTGCAACAGGAATGTTTTAAACTTCTGCTCTGCATCTGGAGGCAACCTTCTCCATAACTGTGGAGAGCTGCCTTTTGGAAAGTTGTGTATTACATTGGTAGCACCCAGATAAGTTCCTAGTATTGTTAAAAACGAAGTCCAGTCACCTGCTAAATTTAAAGGTTTTTAGTAAAGAATAACAATAAGGGACAAAAGATAGAGCAAAAGGATTACAGCATCCAGGTGACGCTGGGTACCCTTGGCACAGAGCCAAGAGCACAACTGCCCTAGTGAGACACTCTCTTTATATACATTTTTATTGCATCAGCCTGTTACATAGTCATAGGCAAATATGTATATTCGTTCTTCTTCCCGAAAAACACATGGCCTTTAAGGGATGTGAATAATTCCTCCGTATGTTGATTCTTGGAAGATTTGTAGATAGAGATGTCCGGTAACCAGAGTCTGTTACATCGTGCTTATCTGAGATTGTCCTGGGGCTGAAGTTATCACTTCTGTGTTTATCTGAGATTGTCCATGGGGCTGGAGTTATTACTTCCTGGGGCTGCAGTCATCACCTCTGTGCTTATCTAAACTTATAGTTTGTTAGTTGCATCTCTACATATCTTTGGTTAGTTATTTTTCAATTATCTCTAGGGTAGAACAAAAGAAAAAGAATTCAATAATGGTTACATTTCTAAAACATAAGGGTTAATATTATACACATAGCATTCATTATTTGTGAAAAGCCAACACTAGAATATGTATTTATAACAGTATGCTTCTTAAAGATAGTATGCTTCATAGAGATAGGCTTCCCTATCAAAGTTCCATTTAAATCTGTATGCTTTGTATGTATTACACACAGTACAGCACAGTCCACACACACTGTGACCCATAGCTGTGTGGACCTGTGCCCTTGTTCTTTGGTCTGGTAGCTTAAGAGCCAACCCGAACATCAGTTATAACCAGAGGGAGGTAGCAGACCCCAAATATTCTCCACACATTCAGGTCATGCCAAACACCCTTGTTGCCTTGTGAGTTGCCCACTGCGAGTGGGTGAGAAACCAGCCTGGTACCTGGGAGTGAGGAGAGAGAGTTGGGGTTCACCCACGTAAATCTGTTTCTCAAAAACAGCTTGGGCACTTCCAAATGGTGCTGGGGTTCAGGCCACAGGAGCCAGAGCACCAGAGAACATGCCTGGCACAAGACTGAGCCTGCTTGGCTCTGCCCTCAAGGTGTCTGAATGTCTGTCTTCACATCACACTCATATCAAGAAGGTTCAACAGGTACCCCCTCGGCATGCTCCTTGGGATGCCAGAGGCTTTTCCTGGCAGCTGCTGCAACTTTTTCCTTCCCAATCACTGGCTTGGGAACTTGATGCTGAGAGAGAACAGTCATGGCTTTATTCACAGCTCAGCTACTTACCCTCTGTTTCACCACCTGCAAAGTGGGTGATCATTAAAATTCCTTCCTTCCCTGGGGACACAAAGAGTCAATGAATAAATCACAAAAAGGAGTGCTTTGAGATCTCTGCGTAGAAAATATTCCAGGGCTGTTATTGTTATTGGTAATGGCACATACTTATTCCACTTACTGGTACTTCAAGCTACATTAAAGTCATTCCCTAGATGCAGGAGACATAAAAAAAAATGTATGACCTCCTGTTCCACAAGTTCTGGCACATGCCAGTTGTACTGAAGCAAATACTACCTTCACGGGCACTGTCTTTTGTGCCCATTTTTCAGCAGCATGTCGGCTTCATCCTGCCCCTCCAAAGTGTCCTAACCCCATTTCCAGGACCAAATGTGAAAGTCTTTATCCAGTCCACACCCTCCCAGTTTTCTTCACAGTATCAAATCCTTCACAGCACTCTCTTTCTCACAGAGCATACCCTCAGTCTTTAACCTGTGCATGTGCCTCCTGACTTCTCTGCTTGTTTCCTCAGTAGCTCCTTTAACATATATTCCTGTAATCTACTCCCCTGCCTCTTCTTCTGAGGAGAATGTGGAAATTTCTGAGCTTTTTCATCATGGGAAGATAGCATGACTGGTTCCTGGACGTAGTTTAGGATGCTGCAGAGACACAATATGCTGATTATTCTTTGGGGCTCTAGCATCGTGCCCCTACCTTCCAGAGGAAAAGATAAAGAAGCTTATGATTCAAAAAGGTTGTCCTGTTGCACAGGAAACTTCCTGAGAGGGCAAATCCTAAAGGGTCTCTGCTTGTCTGATCCCACTGAAACAGCCACGGAAAAGCAGGTGGATGCACTCCTCCATTGCAGACTCTTCTCCTCTGCCAGGGCAGTCTGTCCTAATGATCTCATAAGACCTCCTTCCCTGGACTCACACCTGGCAACCACAGAGAGTTCTGTGCACTTTTGCTGTCCGGCTGTGCACATGTCTGGCCATTGCAATGTCTTTTCTACCTCACTGCCATGGGAACCTCAACACAGCCATAGCAAACTGCTTAGGATGGACTGCCAGCCTTCCTACTCACAGCCTCTTGTCTCCAAGAGACATGTCCATTTCCCTACCCCACACAGGCACAGCACGTGGAGGTAGCTCTGCCCCCAGTCCCTCTGTCCTCCTCATCATCCAGGTCCCAGTTCCCCCAGCCTTGTCCCTCCCTCCTGAGGAAAGGGACACAGTTCTCCACATGGCTAGCACAAGTTGTCCCCACTGGATTCCTGCAACCCCACTGCCACCAGGAGATTTCTTCTCCTCCCCAATAGCTCCCCTGTGGGCCATGCTCTGATTTCGTGCAGGGACATGTCAGCAAACTCACAACTCCATCTCATACTAGCAGGGCTTTCTTGGGGTACAGGGCAGGAAGAGACCTCTCACCTCTCTTTGGATGTCTGTAATTCAGATATTTAACCTGGGATGGCCACCAAGGTGCTCTGTCTTGATGGAGAAAGAGAGGAATCTTGGGCAGGGGGCTGGCCTCACCTCTTTTAAACACTATTTGTGAGGGAATGAGCCTACTTTTCCCCCACTGACTACAGCAGGAGTGCTGGTCTAGCCTCTGGACAGCTGTTGCAAGGGGGAAGGAACCCACACTTGGCACCCAGCAGGTACCTACATTCACTCCACAGCCTAGATAACCTCATGCAAATACAGTTTCTAGAGTAATTCCCCCCAGGAAAATTAACCTACCAAAGGGAAAAGGCTGGGAACTGGTTCCCTCAACACTAGGGGGGGAGCACAACAGTTACTCAAATGGTTATGCTCAAATTCCTCTTCAAGCTCTTTAGACACTGGCTGATGTCTGCTATCTGAAATTTTAAACCTCTAAACACTGATTAAAAACTACCCACTGACAGAGAAAATATTTGTTAGTTTACTCTGAGTTTATTAGATGTTAGACCTAATTAAAAGTTCCAATGCATGGTAAATGCTTCTTTAATTACAGCGAGACAGGAACATTAGAATTGTGGTTTTGTAGAGAAAGTACATCTAATTAGCCTGGTTATTTAGGGCATTATTTCTATCTATTTGAAATACATCACACTACATGTTGCTTATTCCAGCCAGAGCTTTACAGAAATGTGTTCCAATCAAAAAAACACTTCTAAAAATTTTTGTTCTACAATTTTTTTGTTATTAATACTTCATTTATGCTTAATGAAAGAAACTAGACTGAGAGTCCCCAGAGGATGAATTCTTTTGTTTATGCACAGAATAAATAACAGGCACTGCATGGATCACTACTGGGATCTTTGTTACGAGCAATTTGGGAGTTACAAATCCATCATTCAGTCCTCCACCTCGATGTGTGCGTCAGCAACAGTGGAAGCAAGTTTTTTGGACATGGACACATATTCTGTGACACTGAGATGATCTTACTCTCTTCAGCTAAACACATTTCTACATGGTTGTATTGCCACAGGCACAATCCTGCCCTTCTCCCATCTCTCCCAAAAGCCTTTCCTGACTTCTCGAGTATCCAAGTTCAAAATCCAAGGTTTTGTTTCAAACTCTTTTCATAGAAACAACCTTCACTCCCCTGGCACCCCTGCCTCACTGCAAACCTTGGAGAGCAGCAGTGCAGAGCTGGCTGGTGCAGTCCCCAGTCTGTGGAACTACATTGTGTCTTTAGTGGGGTTACCCTAGCTCCAAACTGCACTCTTTTTTAGGGGGGTGGGGGGAAAGCGGGCAAGAGAGGGGAGAGGGGAAGTTATAATCTATATGAGGGGAGGATATGTTGGGGATTATATCTATAGATTATATATCTTTTAACCATGTAAGGAATAATTCATGAATTTGTGCTCTGTATTAAAGGCAGACATTGCTCTTGTAAGGGAGGGTGGTGAAGTCCAGCATGCTTCAATAACCTCTATCAGCACATAGCTGCCTTTGCATCATTTGTGGGTTTTCCCATCCTGGTTAAAGGCTTTTTTTTGTTTGGGAAACAGCTTAGAAATACCCACTGCTACCTCTAAAAAACAAACAAAACCAACACAAAACCAAACAAAAAAACCCCAAACCCCAAACCAACCAACCAACAAACCCAACAAATATTGAATAAAAAATTACATTAAAATGGGGATTAAGTAGACACAAAACCCCCAGATCTCTGTGGACTGAAAAACTCCATGTTGACACTGTGAAAGTGTTAATTTAAAGGGAAAAATGTGCAAGCATTCATGTGGTCTCTGAGCAGGCTTTGTTCACTGCTCTTCGCTAGGCATTACAAGGCATACTCCAAACCATGTACCAGAAACCACAAAGCTCACATGAACCAAACCAGGACTCATTAGCAGTTCAAGAAATTTTACCTCTTGCTGTCATCTTGAACATAAAAGAGCAGTGTGCAGAGCTGCCACTGCTCCCAGGGAAGGGCAGTGCCAACCCATGGACAGCAGGGTCCTGCCGAGGCAGTGCTTTGGGTGCTGTCTCTTGCATGAACACTATTGCACTAAAGCAGCTATGGAAGCATACATGTGGTGTCCCAGCAGCAAATAATTCTAAGCCTTAAAAAATCAGGCATCATAAGCCTAAAAGTGGGAATCATAGCTTTCGAGTGTCCTTACTTACCTCCCTGTGAGCCTGAAAGTTCACCCCAAAGGCCAGGAGAAAGAACAGGGAAGGGGCTAGTACATGGAGAGATCATCCTTGGAGAGCCATTGATTTATCTTCCCGTGGATTTTAATGCAGCTGGAGTACCCAGCCAAGTCCCATGTGCTAAAACTCGTGTGAATGACCTGCTTTCCCTCAGCTGGTCTCACATGCCATGCAGTGACAATGCACAGCCAGCGCAGCCGTGACCCCATGATGCAGCCGGTCAGGGAGTGAAAGCCACCTCCTCTGGGGACTGCAGGGGGGCATGGAGGGCACATTGGAGATGTGGAAAGGCATCCAGAGAGCTGGCAGCAGTGAGCAGCCAAGGGCTCACCTCCCCGGGGCTCCTCCAGGAGCGGGCTCAGTGAGGACAGTGATGCAGCCCCTGCCTGGGGCTGGAGTGCTGTGAACTCAAACACATTTAACAGGCCAGTGGGACTGTGATCCGTGGTCAAGGATGTTACAGTAGGGACATCAATGAGTAGCAATGAATTGGTGCAGTGTGTTCCCCAAAATCAGTTCTTTGAGGGAGGGCATGGGGGAATAGAACAAAAATGCTTCTGCTGCTGGCCATGTAATCCATGCAGCTGGGGAAATCACAGACACAAGAACCTGGAAACCACTGGCACTTGTGCACGTGTATGTACATGTGTGCATGCAAGGGACAGGAGGGCTGAAAACAAAGCCCCACACCTCCCAGTGTTATCAGCAGTCTATCAGAGGAACTGAACCAGCTGAGAGCCAGGAGATCCCCTGTGGTTTATGCTGTCGCTTCCCACGCTGTGCTGAGGAGAGGGAAGGTCTTTCTGAAGGCAGTCCCAGGCTCACATCTAATCACATCCACGGGGAGGACTTAGCACAGAAAACCTATCAGATCAGAGTTTTACTACCTGTGTTTTTGTAAGTGACCACCCAAGCTGCTGAGAAATTCTCCAGAAGAGCATCATGTGCAGAGAGCCAGGACCAATTCTCATTTACAGCCAAACAAAACTTTTGAAGTTCTTTTATTCCTTTTTATTCTTCTCTTGTTGTTTGGTCTCCTTGTGCTTTGAGCATGAGCAGATAGTGTTGGTTTTCCATTAGGAGGTCTATGTACAACAGGTCTGTAGATTACAGTCTGGTATCTTATGGACTGTCATCTTAGGGCCTGTCAAAGGTCTCTCGCCATAATGCTGCACTCCATCAACTTGCTCAGCAATTGCCAATAAATCCCACATCAGCAATTGTCAGTAAATCCCAGATGCATGTCATCTGTTCCTGGGATCCTTCCTAAAATTTATTTCCCCTATTCATCAGTCCTGCCACATGCAGAATGAAGGCAGCAGGCTTAATGCCTCAAGCACCTGGAAATGCTGGTATAGACCCTCCACTTGGCCATGTAGCATTGTTGGACCTTCCATTACTTCCATGGCAGTGGTATGTGGATGGCCTGGTTTGTTCTTCACACTCCTGCTAACCCATCCTCCAGGAATGGTTCTCCCACAGAGGGAAAGAGTGGTGGGATGCTGCTACAAGGCGTTTAAAACAGTGGGATAAAGAATGGGCAAGCCCTCAACACATGGCAATTAGGTGGAACTAGAAAGGGTATAGCTCAGCCCCACCTTGGGCTGTGCTTGTCTGCAGGGACACAGGGATTAGGGACATAGCTCATGGGTTTGCACTTGCCACAAGGGCTGAGGATCCCACACCACGCTCAGAATAGAGCAAGTGGAGAAGGAAACCAGCTGGGCTAGCAGGCTATGTTAGTAAAAGTCCTTCTGGCTGCAACATCAGCCAGAGCAAAACTGACAAGAGCTCTCAGTCTTCTGATTTCCCTGTGTAAGCTGATCAGCAAATGGGGTCTGGCAGGAAGAGCCCCTGTGGGGGTGCTATCACACAGATGCCCAGATGTGCTGTGAGGATCATTTTTGCAGCTTTTGCTGGAACATCTGATTGCAGCCACTGTCAGGGTTGAGATAAGGACCTAAAGGGACATTCATCTTGACCAGTGTGGCATCTCCTGTGCTCACAATGGCCCCCTGTTCTCCTTTCCCTCACCCCTTTTGTTTACTGCTTGGATTCGTAGCTCACGTGTTTTTCTATGCAGCAGTTGTCTCTTTGTGTATCTGAGCAAGGCTGGGCACACAGGGAGCTTTACTCTGTCACCTGCTCTGTACACCTCCTGCAGAAGGAAGCACTGCCCTCTCCCACTGCTGTCTCACTTCCCCCAGGGCTCACGAGTGCCTCTCTGCAGATCTCTGCAAATCTTCCTATACTCTGTTACCTGTCCCCCACATCTTTAAACACCTACAGGTCTTTTTTACCCAACAACATCTTCATCCCAGAATTAATTCCCCAACAGCACAGCTCCTTCCTCAGCTTCCTCAGGCTCATGTTGCCTTCCCTTGCATGCCAGTGCCTATGGCATCACGTTCCCAATCCAGCACAGACCTTTTTATTTCCCCTTTCCTTCCCAAGCCATTTGTACTAACTCAGGCTTTACTGGCCTCTGTAGTTAAAACAAAACAAAACAAAACAAAACAAAACAAAACAAAACAAAACAAAACCTCTCTTCTGGGGAGTGTTGGGTTCAAAATTCTCCAATTTAATGCAAAAATATTGTTTGCTGGGAAATTTCCTTTGGGATGATGCCATGATCTGGATGGATGCCTGGGCTCTGTGAGCTCATTCTCCGTCTCTTCTGCCCTTCAGGTGAGAGTGCTCAGCCTTCTTGGAATAGTTTCTCTTCCCATATCAGACATAAAACCTTTCTTTTTCACCTGTCAGCAGCTCATCCTGAAAGGGTTATCATTTATTTTGAAGACAAGGCTCTAAATGGATAATATCCAGCTTTGATAGTGGTCTCAGTACTTGAATGAACTATAAAACATTCAGCAGACTCAATAGCTGCCTTTCTGCTCAGCTGCATCATAGTCCGTGGCTTCCCACAGCTCAGGTGTGCTCTGCTTTAACCCATCTCTGCCAGGACTCCAGGGGCCTGAACAGTTCAGCAGACACAACATCAACCTAGAGCAGAGAGCTCTCTGGAGGGACACTGCCACTGGGATGGGCAGTGTAACCTCATCACCTCTGTCTGAAGACCAGGGACTGAGAGATCTCAGTAAAGCCTTTCTCCTCCTGCTTCAGTTGCTTCTGCCTGAGACACCACTTGGCCAGCCCAACACTTCCATCTTACGACACAGGAGTGAAGGGATTTTGTGTCCAGCTTCTTGATACTGAACAGTACCATAACTCCCAGGCCCCACCATCTGCACAAGACACTGAGGGCTATGCATCTCACATCCACAGACTGCTCTGTCCATCCAGCTCCCAGTCCTGTCCCAGTGCCTCCATCCACCAAACTGACTGCAAACTGCAGAGAGCAGAAAGAGGAGAAGAGCTGACCGGGAGAAAAATCCAGCTGTCAGAGGAAGTGTCATGTGAAAACAATGGGATCAGAAGGCAGAGAGTTAGGAGGCAGTGAGAAGATTCAGAAGCTCTCCTGGAGTTGTGCTAATTGGCTGAGCATCCTCAGATCCTCATCAGCCAGCCTATAAAATTTAAAGCAGTGGGAAGCTGTCTCCTGGCTAGAGATGTCCAGGCTTACAGAACAGCCACCCACCTACATGAGCCAGCCAGCACCCAGTCTTCAGAAAGAAACCTGGGCCTGGGGAAGGACGAAGAAAGTACATGTAATGCCTCACTGCTCAGTTTGCAGCCACCCTCTGCTTCAAACACAGTCCAGCTAATGCAAAAACCTGCACAGAACCCACCAGGCTGTCATTTTTCCAACGTGGAAGTGTCAGCAGCCTGCTAGCAACCTGCCTGCAGATTGGCAGTGTTTGAGCCATGGCAACTGAGGTCCCAGCCAAGATGAGGGCGCTGACCCGTGCTGGTTTCAGCTAGAGTTCATTTTCTTCCCAGTGGCTTGTATGGAGCTATGTTTTGGATTTGTGCTGAACACAGGGCTGATAATATAGAGATGTTTTTGTTATTGCTGAGCAGGGCTTACATAGAGCCAAGGCTTTTTCTGCTTTCCATACTGCCATGCTGGCAAGGAATTTGGGTGTGCATGGGATGTTGGGAGGAAACACATCTGGGACTGGTGACCCCAACTGACCAAAGGGGTATTCCAGCCCATATGACATCCTCCTCAGTATATAAAGTAGGGGGAAAGAGGAGGAAAGGGGAGGGACATTTGCAGTGAACGTATTTGTCTTCCCAAGTCACTGTTCCAAGTGATGGGGCCCTGCATTCCTGGAGGTGGCTGAACACCTGCCTGCCCATGCAAAGTGGTGAATTAATTCCCTGTTTTGCTTCGCCTGTGTGTTTGTCTTTTGCTTTCCCTATTAATCTCTCTTTATCTCAATCCACAAATTCTCCAACTTCTACCCTTCCAATTCTCTCCCTGACCCTGCTGGTGGTGGAATGAGTGAGCAGCTGTGTGGGGCTTGGCTCCTGGCTGGGGTTAAACCACAACATGGCCCATGCCATGCAAACCCACTGCAGGAATTGGCAGAGATTCTGCTGTAACTTTGCAAGACAGACAAGATAGAGGGAGACCTGGGTAGCACCACAAAATGTGAGGGCACAGTTCTTCCACCCATATTGGTGCACAAAATCATCTCTTTGCAAAGCTGTTGATACAAACCAGCCCTCAGGACTCACAGACATTTTCTCCCCATCCATTTCTGCAGTTCAGCTCAATCCTGTTTCTGGGCTACTGGTGAATGAAGAGAGCCACAAACCCCACTCGTACAGCACAGGGAGCTGCATAGGGCAGGTACAGCAATGTGAGGAATCCATCCATGCAGAGGGCAAAGGAGAAAGGATTAAACATGTTCAGCTCTGGGCAAAACAGGCTTTTCCAGAGGCTTTGGAGAAAACTGCTCACACTGTGCTATGAGAGTAAACAATGCATAACATCTAAAAAAAAATCTGGCAGTTTACTGACCATAATAGTGGCTAAAATTTATAATCTACTGCATAGTTAACAGTGTCTATTAAATCTGCAGACAAAGCATTTGCTTAGATTGTGGAAAATTTATAAAATCACCTATCCTCAGATATCATTGGAGATGATAGAGCAGTTCTGTTTTTATAAAGAGAATCTGAAAGAAAATGAACATTTCTGAAAACGTGGCTGGAATAGAGAAATGGCCAGAGCTTTGCCAGGGTGCAGGGAATATAAATGATGCATGAAGGAACTGGGTACTCTGTGTTCAGGGAAATAAAACAACCCCCAACCAGTGATTATAGAGTGAGGCTGATTTGACCCCAAACCTGCTAAAGAAATTGGAATATCCTCAGAAACAAGCACTGAAGATGCCAGGGATTTGTGACAGTATCATATGATCTGTGCAACATATTAAGCAAGAGCCTAGCAAAAAGCATAGCACGGACAACTGTCAGAAGCAAAGTGCTTTCATTGCAAGAAATGATGCTAGTAGGAATGGCTGGGGACTGGGTCCAGGTGAGTGCTGAAAGCATCCAGTGACAGAAGCAATTGGCCCTGATTGCAGATCCCCAAGCTCCACTTTCAAGTTTCAACCAGTCAAATGAAGGCTCGCAGTGGCAACAGTCTCACTGTATAGAAGGGAAATATCCCCGGCTCCTCGCTGCTTTAATCTCAAACCTGGAAGTAGTGAGGAAAAAACGGGGGTTTTGTGGCGCTGGCTGCAGGGAGCAGCAGTTAAGTGCAATGAAGAGGAATCAGACAGATGAGCCATCCTCTTGTCATCACGGAAAGGGTGCCACGAGAAACGCTGAGGAAGCCAGAGTGGGTTCTGCTGGGATGGATGAGATAATGTCTGCGCACTAATGACTGCCTTTGTCTGGGTTTGAAAACAATGCTTAAGTGTATGTCAAGGTTGCCTAATGCACAGTGCCAGGGCACATCACTCTGTAATGCTCCAACGATGGGTGTCTGGGGGAAGAGCACAGCCAGGAGTTTTGTGTGGTGGCCACAGACTGACATGGGAATGAAGAAAATGCCCTGCTGGAGTCTGGTTACCCCTCAAAGTCCCCAGACAGGGGTTCCAGCCCATATGGCCACCACCAAGACACGTGTCCCTTGCAGCTGGTGGGTGCAGCTGCCTATGCTTCAGCTAGTTCAGCACAGCACGTGTATTTTGGGGATCAGGACCTCCAGGAAGAGGGATTCCCTAGCGGGCTGTGGCAAAGTGTAGCAAAGGGACAGGTACCCTCTCATAGCAGGTGACACTGATAGGATGAAGGACAGGACAGGTTCAGCTGAAAGGAGTAGCAGGGATGCACAAGTAAGACTCATGATCTTCCTGCAAGTGACTGTAACAATACAGAGTAGGAAATTGCTCCTGAAGCGATGCTTGGAGAAGGGGAATCTTCCACACACTTTAAAGGTGCCATGCCTTTAAGATGTTACTGAGGGAGATACTGTACATCTCATCTCTGAGTGCTTTCATCTTCTTGAATAATTGCTCTATCCATCCTCTTCCTAGGATGGTGGCTGTGGAGGTGAAGTATCTCCCACCATAGCCAGCCCGCCTTCAATGCTCTGAAGCAGTGACAGGGAACATCAGGAGACCAGAAGTGCCAGGAAAAAACACCCCTTCTCCTGGTCTCAGAGACCAAGGCCTGTTCTTTTGATGCTTTAGGTTTTAACTTTTATATTTTTCAAATCCTGTACTGCCTAGTACGTAACTGAAGTTTCTTGTGGCCTGTTAGCTGCTGTTCTCTCATGCTGGTTAGACATAACCAACCTCTCTAGGTTTCCACCTCAATGACACCAGGCCCCAAAATGTGTAAACTAAGGCATCTGAAGAGGAGGGCAAACTTGAGGTAGTTACATTATTAACAGAGGTTTTAATTGGACAATTAACCCTGATTTGCAAATGAACCGAACTTATAAAAGTGCGAAGAACTCGTAACTCAGGGTCCACTTTGGGTCTTGCCTTTGGCCTGCCCTTCAAATAAATACCTACTTTTATTCCCTTATTCCTGCCTAGTCTCTGTTTTTCAGGTGGCCATCTCAGGCATCACTCTGGTGAGGAAAGCAAACAGCACGGTGTGGTGCTGACATCCATGCAGTTAAACTGTCTTCTCCTAAAGCAGGATGGTCTCACACATGCATCCTGCTGGCAACAGTGCTGAGGCCATGGTGTTCCTTGAACTGAGCACAGAAATGTTTTAAACCTGTGAGCCCTGCCAATTGAAAATGCAGAAGAGATAATAACTGAAAGACATTTGGGCTTAAGAGGGTAAAAGTCAAAGAGAAAAGGAATGCAGTGCCTGGAGCTGACACTGCTTTTGGAGTCCTACCAGCTTTGGAAGTTTCATTGAATTAAAGGCATTTTTATTTAATAAAATGTATTTGCACTCAGGCTGCATTCAGAAACAGACATATGGCAGAGAGGGAGAGCATCTGGTCCCCAGCAACAGCCCCTCTTGTGCCACCATCAACGCACTGCTATGGCATCTCCCCTCTCAAGGGACTCCCAAAGGTCCCTTTGTGCTGCAGTGCAGCTGCCCCTGGGGTGGACTATGAGGCAGCACTTGCAGAAATCAGGCAAGGAACAACAAATAGCAGCCCCAGAAGGAAGTACGGCGCACAAAGCAGTTTCCCAAGCTTTGTGGTATGGTCATAAAATCAGGGCTAAAAATTGTCAAGGCATCACTGCAGTCTGCTTTCAGGATTTAGCTACAAGACTGCTCATCCTGCACCTAAGCCTCCCTTCATGTCACACCATGCCAGTGATGCTGAAAGCCACTGCTGTTTGTTTTAGCACTTTGCATGTGCCCTGCAGGCTTCCCACAGGGACACTGACCAGGCAAAATCCTACTTATTTTAGGAGATCTGGTGAAATCCTGACTATGGTAAGACCCTCTGGTGAATTCAGAAGGCTAGAAAGACCTAGTTAGCCCCCCAAAGATAGAGAAGGGAGCAACCATAAGTAGGTTCCACATCTATTGCCTTAGTCTGAGATATGCAGTCTCTGTAAACTGGCAGGAAAGCAAGAGCTCACCACACAGCGAGGAGATGCCTTGATGAGCGAGGTAGGACTGGCAACCATGTGAATTCAGAGCTGTCATTCAGCTGCCTTCCTCAGAGGCAAGGGTAGCAGGGATGGGAGAGCCTGTGCTCCACACCCTCTGCACCCATGGCAGGAAAACCAGCTGTGGATCGGTGTTCCCTTGACTTTCTTGCCTGCACCAAGCAGGCACACACAAGCCACTGCACAGTAGGATCCCTTAAATGAAATGAACCATTGAGAAGCTCTCGCAAGACATTTTGAAACTGCCTTTGCTTCCAGTCGAAGCTGGACGCTCCCAAGCCTGAATGGGGGCTCAATGGTTGGGTCTGTTCTGGAAAGCACCACCTTGGTCCCTGCTTTACAAGGCAGCAGGTAGAAGAGTTGGGTGACGGCTCTTATCTTTGTGATTTGCTTCTGTAACCCGGGGCAAAATCTGCCCCCTCCTGCTCACCCTCTGCACATCTGCTGTGCAAATGCCTCCGTGTGAAATATTCACCCCAGGATCCTTTTACAACAGAAGAGCAATTTTAAGGACAAGAGAAATCTTATCTATTCCAGAGGAAGGGAACAGATGAAGCACCTGCTGAAAATGCTTCTTAGTTCAATGAATGGCACATTGTGCTATTGAGACCTTGTTTCTTGGCTTTGCTGTAAATATTTCTTTTTTTCCTTTTTCTTGATGATAAGTGGGGTCTCAGACAATCCTGAAAAACCCAAGAAATATTGCTCCTTTAGATGGAAGGAACCCAAGCAAGGCCTATATGGAGGAAAAAAGAGAAGTTTGGCAAGTTTGGCAAGTTTTGAGGGAGGCTGCAAGAGTTTGAGGTTCCCAGCAGGGAATATCCTGATGTTCCTTCTGGACCCCAAACTTTTGTTCCAAGTGGCTTTTGTTCTAGCTGTCTTATCTACAGGCAGCTCAGCTGAGGAAAAGGTCTGCAGGAAACTAACACCATTGGGAACATGGTGCAGGTGGCTCTGATATTGTGGAATAATACAATGAATAATGAAGTTTTCTTTTTTTTGTTTGTTGCTTGGGCTTTGTGATCAAGACCCTTAGTTAGCAAATATAACTCAGGTGATTAATAAGCCAGCACACAAGTGTCCAGAGGGACACACAGCTAACACTCAGTGCATGTGAATAAAGAAGCACAGTCTAAGAGTTTTCAATTCATTTGACCCACAGAAAGAAGGGAAGCAGACAAAAAGGTATCTGTGGTCCCCAGTGACCCAAAAATAGCTCTGCCACCTGGCAAGGGGGGATGCTAATAGGTACAGGAATCATTTGGAAAACTGGATTGTTGAGAATCCAAATCCTACATGAAATTGCTAGTTAAATATCTGAATTACCAGTGCCTTCAATCTATACTGGGGTTAGTAGCTGAGCTCTTACGTAAGACTCACACTCTCTGGTAAGAGGTAGGTACTTGGGGTTGTCATAGATCCACTCCAGCAGGAGAAATGGCCTCCAGTTCCAGCCACAGACCACAAAGAGGTCAGTATACACCAGGCATTTATTAACTTGCTCTAACATCAGGCGCTGGTTTCTGAGCTCTACCAGTAATATTTTCTGTGTTTTTTCAACATGATGTAAGATTTGCTGGTGTTGTTTATGCACCCTTCATTCCCTGGGCTATCTTAAGGCAATCTCTTCTCCTTGCTCCTGGTCTTAAGGCTTTTAAAACCTTAACATAAAATCAGAAGATTTCTTTCCTGTTCCCTTGACTGCTGTGGTATTCACTCCCCATTGTTCCCTGTTGACCTTGAAAAAGGATCCAGGCCCACTGTGGACTCCCAGTCCCTGAGCAGATTTCTGAGTTCTCTTTCAGCATGCCTATTTAAAACTAAAAGCAAAACAAACACACAAAAGTCCACAAAAGCTCTGTGTGTACCTTGCTACCTAGAAAGCAATTAAATCTATTATATTTTCTGCATTAGTTTTAACGTGCTACGTCTCAGGGGTTAGTGCAATGAGCATTAGTCATAAACTAATCAGAAACAGAGGTGCTTAAATAATTCATAGGCTGCCTTTCTTCACGGAGAACCTCAATACACAGCCCCCTCATACCAAGAGTGCAGTGCTACCAAAAGGCAGCTCACTTCACAGAGGGTGTCAGTCAGCTCAGAGACTACAGAGGCAGCTTCTGTGAAAAGCCGTACTCAAAGAGATGCAGAATGACCCGGGAATGCCTGCTTAGGGAAGCACATCTTTCTCCCAGAGGAGCTAGGGGAGACCTCGGCTGCACTCTGCTCTCCCCAGCACTTAAATGCCTCTCTGAAACACAAAAACAGAGTAAGGACCAAGATTAGAGTCATCCTCAAGCAGACCCCTGCAGAGTCTGCAGGGATCACCTGCACCTTGGGAACTGGGAAGAAAGAGAGAGCTGCTCCCAGAGGCAGCACTTAGATGGCATTAGTCCAGGTCTGTGTACACGTGGAATTTCTTGGGAGGCACAGTCATAAAGCAGTGCCAGGCCCGAAAGGGAGACCCCTCTGCTGCCCAGTGCAGGACTGGAGAGGGACCCCCAGCTGTTGTGTGTGCGAGCTTTTCCATGCCAGCCTAGCCTAATGACCCTGCATCACAGCATCCCTAATGCCTAATAAAGGTTGCTTTCTTCTGAGAAGCCTGGCTTTTATGACGGCAAAATATCTGCTTGCTGCCAAGAGAATAATGTCTCTGACAGGGCAGGGACACTTCTGACCTTACGGGAGGAGTAGCTGTAAGAAAAAGTAATGCTAAAATTAGACACTAAGCCCAAAAGGAGTGGGACTGCCTGTGACTTGCTAGGAGGGGAAGTCTTATGGTAGTGGGTGTTCCTTGGACTGTGTAAAGGGAAGGAGACCAATGTGACAGCTGGAAGTGGCATCTTATGAGGAGAGGCCAGGGAGAAGGCTAGGCAAGAAGGCATCGTGGCATCACAGAGGTGACAAGGACACAAATGATGTGCAGTGGAGGGGAAGGAAAAGACAAGAGCCCAGCTCACACCAGGGAACACTGCCTTGAATCTGGTGTGCAACCACAGTGACAGGGATACGAAGGAGGCAGCCGAGCGGGCAGCAAACAGAGTCTGTTTGTTCCAAGCTGATGGACAGTGTCTGACAAGTTCAAAGTTTGGGATGAGGGAACTGGGGTGTAGATAAAAGAGGACAAGGAGATTCCCCCAGCAGAAGGGTAGAGCACACATTTGACTCTCAGGACTGAAGAAGGTCAGAAATTCTCCCAAACAACAGCCAGACTGGTAAAGGGGCTTGACCTGTAGGATGGTGTTGTTGGATTTACTGACAGCTCTGGGAAGAAAAGAGAATCTCATAGACTCCTGTGAGCTGCTTTTCTGATTCAGGGTACATCAGCCAAGCAGCATCCTGCAGATTAAAAACATTTGTTACCTCCCTAATCCCCTCCTAGGAAAATTAGTACAAACAGAAGCATGCATATAGCAAAGATGTATTTGTTCAGCAAGCTGAAAAAAAAAGCTGGGAAAACCCCTTAGACCTACCAGCTAGAGAAGAAACTCCATCTTATGCCACAGATCAAAAGACTGTAAAACTGCACGTACTGGTTTGCCCATCTATGTGTGTCATCAAGCTTGGTTAAGTTATTATCGTCATTAATTTCTTGTGTCAAGGAGTTCCACATCTTAGCACATGCTGTGTGCACCAGCACAGCTTGATTTGCAGTATTTCTTTGCCTGAAAGAGCTGAACTTGCTCTTATTTACACAGTGAAATCTCCTTGTTCTACACATGCCAAGAATAAAGGTGAGTGTGAGACATCCATTAGCCCATGAACCTTGTTGGGCATCACAGTATAACCCCCTCAGACCTGCTTGCTTCCCAGCACTTGCAGAGCAAGGCCAGCAAGGAGTTTCTGTAGGCCTGCAGATCCTCCTCTTGTTACCTGAAGATGCTATGTGCAGCTGGATAAAAGCCTCTCCACATGGCATTCTCAGCTAATCATACCAGACAGCCAGTACTTTCCCTAAGAAGCACCTTTCAGGCTGTGGGTTCCAGTGGACTCCTCCCTAAATACTGCTATTTTATCAAGCACCAGAGTCATCCAGTGCTCAGGGACAGGCTGAGTGCAGTCCCCAAGCTTCTCCTGCGAAGGAGCCGTGCTAAGTGTCATTCTCAGTGACATTCTCAGTGACATAGCACATGGGCACAAGTTTTGAGGAGCGAGGGCAACTCCAGCCCTGTTTGCTCACAGTGGGGTCTGAGGCTTCACACACCCCATGGCTACACCATCCGTAGTTCTCAGGTGGAAGAGGATGAGCTGGGAAGCTGCTTGTGAGCACCCCATGACTACCTGCAGGACCTGAACACAGCCTCAGTTGTGGCACCTGGGGACGCTGTTCGTCCCCCTCTTGCTGAGCCCGCCAAAACACCCCAGCCTGTGCCTTCTCATTACAGCATCCTCTCAGCAGTCCAGCTTCCTCTCTGCCTAATGTCAAAGCCAGATTGATATTTCAATCCACACAACCTATAATGGACCTTGGTAAAATCAATCAATACGCATTCCCTCATTTCCCCATGTCCGCTTGCTAAATGGAGGAAATAGCTGCTGCCCGAGACCTTGAAATTCAATGGGTCTTTTGTCCCCACACAAATGTACTTGACTGCGAGTTTAGAAAAAAGTAAAAGCAGATCCTCACAATGATGCTTTTTCCCTTTCTGTTTTTCAAAGGAAGAATGGAGTGGGCAAATTGGTAGAGCATGACTACAGATCTTCATTGGGGTAAAACCAGCAGGATGGCTCAAGGATTTTCCCTGCAGCCATCAGGCCATCAACCTGAAATTCCTCAGAATTCAGGAACTAGAAAAGCACCAGGAGCCCAGCAGTTCAGAGGGGTTTGCAGTTTGCCTTATCAGTTGTCACCTATCTCAGAAGGGTGAGTGGCGAGAGGTTCTTCCCCTTCTTTTTCTGTAGTGTGGAAGAAATGTGCTTATGGGGATGGAGGCAAAGATAGGTTCACAGCCCTGTCACTTTGGTGCTTCTTATCCTCTGCAACTTAATTGCTAGACCCATGATAGAGATCCCTTTCCTCCTCCGCAGAAACATCGCTTGATGCCAAATCACTGGCAGGAGGGAAGAGACAAGAACAAACCACAGGCCACGGACATTAGTCTGTGCTTTGCTGGGAAAGTCTTACACTGAACAGTGGGATATGCAGTAGGATAGGGTAGGATAGGGTAGGACAGGACAGGATAGGATAGGATAGGATAGGATAGGATAGGATAGGATAGGATAGGATAGGATAGGATAGGATAGGATAGGATAGGATAGGATAGGACAGGACAGGATAGGATAGGATAGGAGCAAAGCAAAGCAAAGCAAAGCAAAGCAAAGCTGTCAGATCAGGTAAAGCAATAGAGTTAAGTTCTGAAATGTTTAGAAAATTCAAAGGAAATCCATGGAAGGCAAATGCTGAGCCAAAATGCTGGCTCACGCTGGACCTCATAGCAGGCAATACAGCAGACAATACAAAATCAGCATCTATGAATTAACAAAACAGCAGAATAAAAAGAAAAGAAATGTGGTAAAAAGACTTGGTGAGCAGCGGGGACTAACAGAGGGGAACCACATCAGAAGAATGCGATGTGCTCCTGCAGGGGTAAGAGGATGATGGGCCCACCAGTGTCAGCTCAGCCAGTTACCTGCTGAGGCTACATGTGCAGCATGGCAGCAGGACTGAGCAGATGCTGTACACTGAAGGCAGTGGCCCTAGAGCTCTTTATTTGCACAGCTCCCGTGTTTCCCGAGCCTTTTCATCTCCACCCACAGGGTGACCTCTCTTACCATCCTCTTCCTAGGCCAAGAAATGCTTTATTTATCCAGGGCCATTTGATGCCTCTATCCACATAAATTCAGCTTCTCTTTATTCTCTTGCACTTCTTCATATTCCCATTAGCACAGGTTTGAAGCAGAACATCAGCTCTTATAGCTCTTTACCAGGTTGTTTACTGCAGAATCTCTCTGAAGTCAGAGAAACAGCAGCCCTGGTGCCAAATTCCATTTTAACTACACAATCAGTTATCAGCCCATTACCATAATAAGGAGATTAAAAGCGCTGAGAAATGCACAGTTTACTCATGGTTGGGGACTTTGCTGCTGTCTTCCCGAGTCCCACAGGTTCCATTTCGTTCTGCTTGTCACTTTCCTCCAGGATCCCTGGGGAGGGAAGCAGGGGCTGGAGGTGATGAGCAACACCATGTCACAGCCAGGGCTGGGGCAGGTGATTCCTCACACGCAGAGCCACTCAGGTGAACTAAATCAGGCCAGGTGACCTTTATTGGGCCCTTGAACATTTCCTTTCTTATTTGAGTGTCTAACTCAAAATGTTTCTCCACTGGCAAGGTTTCAGACATCTGTTCCCCCTGCATTCATTTTTCTGCCTATCATTCTTGTGGGAACAGACTGGGGATCGTTTCAGCCATCCAGAGTAATCCTATCTGGATCCAACCCCATTTCTGCCTCCCATCTGCAGAGGGCAGAAGATAGGTTTCAACAGCATATACTAATTCCTATATATTTCTATTTCTAAGAGGCTTAAAGGATATTTCTGAAGTAACAGATGTGCTCCATCACAACAGGAGGAAGGCAGGCAGAGACCAGGATGCTGATGGATGCCTCCTGTGAGCAGTTCTCAGGAGTCTGCAAGTCAGACCTGCCTCTAGACTGCAGCAGCTGAGTGCAAGCACAGAACAGAGTGTTAGTTGCAATTGTGAGTTACCTGCCACCAAAAGCAAATGTCTCATCGAGACAAAAGCAGTACCTGCATCCACTCCAAATTTATTCATGTGGCATCACCAGGAAACCTTCAACCATTACATTGAAACCCAAGCATTTTACAAAAGCAATTATCTAACTACCAGGTTGCTGTTATTTTATGTAAGATCAGTAAAAGCTAGATTTAGTTCCTCTCCCCAGAGTCTCTGGTTTTATTTTCTGATCAGCTGTTGTCTTTCACTTCCACCACCCAGACCAATTGCTAATGACTTCAGCTTCTCACTCCAGGAGGCAGGGAGCCCTCTCTTCAGGGATAGGAGACTGAATCAGGGCAGGAAGGACGGACAATTTTCCCTGTTTGGGTGCTAGTAAAACTACTCAGCTCCCTGCCCAGGTTATTGACACAAGCAAGCCAGGTGAGCTGGCAGCAAAGGCTCTGTGAGTTTCTGCCCTGAGGTGTCTGAGGTGGGAATAGAGGCTGGGGGTAGTGGGGATTAGGGAAGGCGAGGGCATTTACAAAGCAAACACACAGATGCTGTAACTATAGCAATGGGAACAGAACTGAGAGCACAGAAGGACATAGCCTCTCAATATTGACCTTGTGTTGAATTTTTTTTTGGCCTGAAGACCCAGAATACATTTGCTGCTACAGCATGAGAAAGGACAACGTCATCTCAGGATCCAAATTCCAAGCCAGGGTGGGAATTTACATTATATTGCAGGGACAAAAGGAAGTGTTGTAACACTGCTATACTGCAGAGGAGGCACAAAACTCCAGCTGTTGGTGATCACTAAGTACCCCTCCCCAGTTTTACAGTATTTTGTTTCACTTCCTGCCCTGCTACCTCCTGTCCTGCCCTGTCCTGTCCTTCCAATCAACTGCTGTGCTTCAGGCTGCGGTCAGCTGCATTTCAAGAGTTAGAATAGCAACCCATAAACACACTCACACACGCAATCATTGTGCTGACCCAGAAACTTCTAGCTTTTCTTGCTAGCAGAGTTCAAACCTGTCAGCACTAGTCATAAAAGGCATTGCTGCTACCACTCCCAGAGGTGATGGTAATAGGAGACTTTTACACTAATGAGAGGTCCAGGAGCTAGATACGATCCAGGAGGGGTTACACTGGAAAATAAAGCTGCAACAAGCAAGGCAGTCAAGATGCAAGCAGCTTACAGGCCCTGAGCCAGGGGCTTCACCAGCCTCGACTACATTACCCTTACACACATCCCCCCCAAGTTTTGACTCTAAACTCACCCCCAGCAATGTTTGTCTTTCACTACCGCTGTGGATGCAGTTTCTTCACCCAAAGGTCCTGCGGTGGCCTGGAGCTTGAAGCATTCCTATGAGATGGCAAATACCATCTGAAAGCAATGAGATAGTGAGAAGAGTCACTGGGTGAAAGACACTTGCAGGAAAAAGCACTGGGTATGGATGAGCTGTTTATGGCTGTGCATGTAATTGATATGAGACAGCAACAAGTCAGAGGGAGGGGAAAATATTTCCAGGGTCCCTGAAGAACATGGCATCTGCTGCATGTCTCCTTCTGTATGGATTAACCACTGCCTGGTCCCAGCAAAGGCTCAGAGCTGGGGGGTGGGGTGTTGGTGTTCCCTGGAGATGTTTTCCTCCTGCACCTCTCTAGTTAAGATATCAGAAGTGAGATTTGTCACTTAACCATCTGGAATAGGCAATCACAGGAGGCTGCTGCTCCTCAGTCTGTCACACTCTTAAACTGTGCTAATGTCATTCAGATGTTTCACAAAGCAGCCCTGACAAGCAGGCATGAAATTAAGATGTTTGTGGAGCCGGCCAACTGGGAAATGACAATGGCAGACCAGGGAAAGGCAGAGGAGGGGGGGCACATTCAGAAGGAAGAAGCTGTGCTGGAAACTATTTGCTTCTTCTCTCCCATGGATCTGCTACAGCTTGGACCAGCTCAGACAGGAGGGCTGATGCAGTGGCATCTCCATGCCAGGGAAAGCCTGGGAGCAACTCCTCTGCTTGCCCCTGATGCTCTCCTGTTGTCCAGCCTCAAGACTGAGCCCAAGACAACCACTCATATCCTCACTGAACTGGGATTTCTAGCAGGAGAATTTCTTTCCCAGGGAAGCACACATATTCTATGGGACAGTCTGGTTTGGAAACAGGCTGAGGGAAGATGTGTTGCCCAGAAGCAGAGGCCACCCTTGAACCCCACAACACCACAGCCCTGTGGGGTTTCTTTGCAGGGAGAGGACTGGGCATCCTGTGCTCCTGCCTCGGTCCTAGCAGTGCTGCAAGGTGCTGGGGCAGCTGGATCTCATTTCAAACTGCAAAGAGGTTTTATCAGCAGGGAGTTGACACGGGGCTTTAAAACACTTTCTAATTAAGAAGCAGGCCAGCCTGGAGAGCAATTAGGTTTGACACATCCCGTATTTGAAAAAGTCTGTGTTGCAAGCTCTGGAAAACATACTGAGCTTCAGCAATTAAATCTTCTTCCCATTCCTCCTTGGCCTCCTCATTTGCAGAAACATCCTTGTTGGACAGCTCTCATCCAGTGTGCACAGTGCCCTGGGGGCAAGGTGAGCAGGTGAGGTCAGATGTACTGTGTGTGGTGGGGGAAAAGCACGGTGCAGTTCAGCCTGGAAGGAGGCAGCTGTTTGTAAGGCAACCAGGCACAGCTGCCTAGTTTGATCCAGCCCCTCTCCCATTTCCCCATCCTCAGGGCAAGCAGAGCTGTGGTTCACTCTACCTCCCGGGCTTCGCAGAGATGTTGAGCTGCTAAGATGCACAGGATTCATGGCCAGCAGGGAAGTCATTTCAAGTGTGGCACTGTCTGCAAGCCAAGAATGATGCTTCAGTCTTTCCTACAGATTCACAGCTTGCCTTTGAGCCAGCCCATGAAGCTGTCCATGTCTCAGTTTCCCCCGCTAAAAGACAGCAGTGAAATAGCTACAGTGAGGTTTTTTTTGCTTTGTCTATTCAGAATGCCAGCAAAATTCATTAAAATGATCTTTGTTTTTCTTTTGCTCTACAACCACAAAAAAAAGATTACCTCCTTCAAAATAATCCATGAAAATACTTCACTTTTTCAGACATGTAGTTTTTCCCCATGTGGAAATAGAGAAAGACAAGCGACTAGATATTTGTTATACAAACTTGTGATTTTCCTCCATCTACAAAGCATAATGTTTGATAGAAAAAACAATCTGCTACCCCCCAAAAACTGGGTATAGGAGTTATTTTTTCATGAGAAAATATTTCCAAAGAAAACAAGCTAATTATTTCCAACTAAAAGTACATGAGAGTAGAGCCTGTGATGCCAAGCTCACTCCACTGCCGCTCAGCTCCTTTCCTTGCTCTGCAGGCAGCTGCCTGCTTCCCTCCTTTGAGGGTAGGGAAGCAGGGGATGGAAAAACCCCTAGAAGTTCAAAAGCAGGGAGAGACACAGGGTGGGGAGGAGAAGGAAAGAAAACAGGAAGGAAGAAAGGAAGGAAGGAAAATGAAAAGAAGAAAATAAGACAGAAAAGAGGGGGGAAAGCGGTTGAAAGAAAATAAAGAAAGAAGGAAAATAAAGAGTGAATGAGACCATGCTGCTCTCATTGCTTTAAGAAATTAAAATAAAAATCTCCAAGGTTAAAAATCTGCCTGATGCTGCCCAGTTCAGGGGAGGTAGATGGTTGTAGAGCACTAACTGAGGAGAGAAAAACTGGGAAGGTGACACAAAGAGCAGGGTAAAAGAGGGGGAAGAGGGGTGGGAGAAGCAGGTGGCCACAGGACCTGAGCACATGCCAGGGGAAAGACTTGCAGTGGTCCTGCTCCTTGCTTTGATAAGAACCAGGTCTTCTTTTCTCATCCTCAGACATGGGGGCATTCTTCCTCCATCACACCCCCCACCTCCCTCGCCCACACTGCTTTCTCTCTCCTCTTCCTTCTTCTTTTTCTATTTTCCAGATACTTCACTATATTTTCGTCCTGTTTTGCCCACACCTTCCTTCATTCCTTCCTTTTCTCCTCTTCTCCTTCCTCTCCCTCTCTCTCCCCCACCATATCTCTCACTTTGTCTGCCCTCCAGCTCCCTGAGGAGTTCACTAACGACTTAAATGAAACGCCAGCCTTCTCTCTCTTCAGTAACCCTCCTTGCTGGATCCCCAAGAGGACCCTGCCATGCACAGCAATTAGGAAACCAATGCCTGGGGCTGCTGCATTTGCAGTGTCAGCATGGCGATCCTCTCTGCCCTCTTCAGGAAGAGAAGGAGGTCTCCATAAAGTTGGGAGCACTGTCGGCACAGGGACAGAGGCTACTGCAGAGTCTCGGGAAGGCTTTCCTAAGCTGTCCAGGTCCCTTTCCCTCTCTTCCTGCCCTCCTTCAGGCTGCCAGGATGTCTCAGCCCAGCAGCAGTGTGGCAATTTTTGTGTTCCTCACACCAAAGTGCACCACCAGCCAGTGACCCATGAGGGGATCCAAAGTCTCTGGTCCTACTCGGGATGGAAGGGATGAGTAAGACAATGCTGTTCTTCTGCCCTTGGAGATGTGGGTGGCTTGAACAGAAGTCCCTAAGGCCTTCCCAGACATGCACAAGGTTTCTCCCTAAAGCCCTTACATCTCCCCCTTTCAACCAAGCTATCAAAACCACCAGCAATGGAGCTGAGGGGGCCTCAGCATCCCTTCTGAATTTCCAGAGAACTCAGCTCCAGTGTGAGTGACCTTTTCAGCTGTGGTTCTCTCCAAAATCTCATCTCTTTGTGCCCTCATTCCTCTTGGTAAAGCATCCCAGACAAAGGCAGACAAAGCCAATGCCTCTCTTCTGTGCTGATGAAAAGCGTCTTTTAAAAAGCCTCTTGGGAAATGCTTCCCATTATAGTTAATTCTGTTTTTCTTTAATACTAGCTGCCCCTCTCCTCTGCTTTGTCTTGGTTAGCCTCTATTTGTGGGAAAACAAGATCTCAGAACAGGATTCATTTCACTGCTGTTTTTCTTATCTCAGCAAGTAACCCTGGGGTCTCTGCTTGGTCAGGTGAGGAAAACAGACTCTTCTATGACATAATTTGTCTCATCCTAAGGTCAATGTTTAAACTAAGTCAGACAAAGCAGGTCCTAAAAGCATCTTGCCCTCTGCCCTAGGGTAGGCTCTGAGCAAGGGGCTCAGAGACAAGCAGACTGAGGCAGGCAGTGAGTCCTAGCAAAGTCTCCTGAGGACCTGCCCCAGGGACTGTCCCCCACCCACCCTGCCCCTGGGAGCCTGTGGATGCTTGTGGGGGGAGAAAGGGTCTGCAAGGAAGGGGCCACAGGGAGAGAGGGGTGCACATGAGCACAAGATGCAGGGTTCACTGGGAGTAAAAAATCTCAGGAGAAGAAAATGAGCTACACGTTCCCAAACCTCGGGTCCCCAGGACCCAGCAGCCCCTCTCCACAGGCTCAACCTGTTCAGGGCTGGGCAAGGCAGCCTTGGTTTTATTGTAGCAACAAGCATGTCTTTCACAAGGCACCATCTGGTTCTTTCTTTTTTTTTTTTTTTCCTGCTACTAATGGGTCATTTCTGATGGATTTAAGACTTGCAAGCCCACTTTAAAACTGGTTTTTATCCCATGCATGCCTTGGTGAACGGCAGCAGCAGGCTCACTGCACGCCGGCACTTCCTGAGCAGTCCCGGGATAAGCAATTAAGCAGCCACACACCAGATCGGGATTAACTGCTCTCCTGTTTGTCTTGAGACCTTTCTAGTTGCTCTTCCTGATGCCTCTCTTTAGCCTCCTCTCATCCAAGCCCTCCCATCCCATCACTCTTCTTACTTCAGGCAAGCCCCCGGGTGCCTGGACAAGGAGTTGAGGAGCGCAGGTGACACCTCAGTGCCTGCCTTGAAAAAACTGCCCCACATGACAGGGGTGCCTCTGCTGACAGATGTCACTCACTTGTCCCCAGCTCAGCTAAGCGAGGGATTTCAAGGCTGGCTCTGGCATGTAGGCACTCAGGTATTCACCAACAGAAAGGTGCTGGTTTTGTCTGAAGGAGGGCAGAGAGGGGGAATGAAATCCTTGTTTCAGAGGCTCATTGTAGGGTAATTATCAAACAGCAGCAGTAGGCTGGGATGCTTGCTAATTAGGCCACATTCTTTATGACTAGTTATTCTAAGCTGTAATTTGACAGACTTGGGGGGGGGAGGGACGTGCACATAAATTTGTTTTTAATTACATTTGGTATGCTAATTTCTGATATAAAATAAATATTTACCAGAAGCAATATTTCTTCATTTCACGCTGGCTGCACTCTGGCATTTATCGAGGGTTACAAACAGACTGCTATCACCCGGCCCTCCTTGCTGGCATATCTTCCCCTCTCTCCTTCCCTCCCCTCAGCCTGAGAGGGGGAGGGATGGATCCAGCTGTGGCTTGGGAGGGGAAAGCAGCAGGGAGAGGGAGTCACAATGTCTTTCCATTTGTCCAGCAAGTGCTTCCTTTTACTGCCAAATGGCCCTTTGGACAAAGAGTGCCCTTGGCCAGCTGCTGGCTACCACTCCAGGGCTGAGAGCCTGCCCAGGCAATCCTCTGAGGAGATGGGAGATATTGCTCTCCTGACAGACAGCCTGGCTCTTGTGTGGCAAGAGTGCCTCTCCAACAGCTCCAAGGCTACAGACCTCTATTCATTCAGCCTCTTCAACCTTTACAGCTTTCAAGGCTTTTTTTTTTCTTCTTCTGTGTATGAATTAACTAACATTTCAAGAATGGAAAGCTGCTGCAAACTGACAGCCACAAAAATTTCATCATGGTTCTGACAGTATGGGAACTTTTCCTTCCCTACAAATGTATGTTCTTGCACATACATTTTTTTTTTCCATCACTGAAGTCAGCTCTTATTGCTACACACTCTGGATTTAAATAAACTGGAGCTTTCCAATGGAAAACACCATTGCTGTGGTACTTCTTGATAAAATATTAGCTCAAAGCTCTCAGCTTATTGCAGAGTGTACATCTATCCCAAACAGGTAACTTCTGACCTGGTGCAAAGTAGGATCTCACTGCTTGACCTGACCTAGGCTGTCCACCTGAAGGCAAGACAGTCAAGAGACACTTGCAGATCCATGTCCTGTTGTTCTGGTGATATACCATGGAAGAAGTTGGAGTGACCAGGGTTTCAGACACTTGGATCACCTGGGGATGTGTATTACCTCCACCAATCCTCCAGAGGGATTATTCCCATCACTTAGATGGCTTTGATTTCTTTGATAAGTTATGGACTTCCATGGGGTAGAGGGAGCTCATACTACCACTGCACCATGAGAATTATGTCAGATGCTTTGAATTGTCCAGCAACTGGAGAAACACCCCATTATAGCCAAAGAACCCTATTTTTTTTTTTTTTTTGTATATGTGAGCCACCTCTCAGAAAACTCTTGCTCTTTTGTAGTGCCAATATTTGAAATTAAACCTTTCAATAACTTAGCATCTTGAGGCACTAAGGGAAAAACCACAGTTTTGGGGTTGAGAAAACTGTCCATGTGGGATCAGACACAGCAGGAGGAAGCCCATCTGAGGGGCAGAGCTCTGGGGATGGTTTTGCCTTGCACTGTGTGCACAAGCATTTAATCCACTCTGTTGACACAAACAACCACTTGGCAGATCATCCACTGATTAGCAGTTCTGTGAGTTTGTATACCTAAGCTGAAATTTTTCAGAAGTGCTTAATGGCTATGCACTATTGGATATTTAACACATGTCCTTCCTTCCTTCCCTTGCAGGTTAGTTGCCTTTGGGCTGATGGCACAAGCTGCCTGCTCCCAGTCTAACGCCTGGCTGCATGGTGGAGAAGGAGCTGGAGTGATGAAGGCCAGCAGCATGGAGACAAGTAAGTTAGCTGACATTTTCCTGCCCTGCAGCTTGGCACACAGAGTAGTGCCAGGGCTTGGTGGAGTTCCTCTTTTAATACCACATTCACACAAGGAGAGCCATTTGTCTCTTCTTTTCACCTTGGTGCTTCTTTATAGGCAGGAATTGCATGATGGAATGCTGTAATGGAGATGACCCACTTATCCCACCTGGGGATCCCATTCCCGAGTATCAGGGCATGGTTGTTCCTCAGCACTTTCAGTCTTATCACCAAGCACCCCAAGACAAGTATCCCCATGTCTTCTCCCCTCAGAGGAACCAGGGAGAAGGTTTCCAGACTGAGGGACCACAATGACAGATAGTAATTTTTCTTTGCTCATGGTGACTCCCACTGCTCCAATCCCCCCAGTTTTGCCTCAGCCTTTCTGGCTCCAGCTCATTCACAGCCTTCAGCAGAGTCAAGATCTTCCTCAAAGCCTTTCCCAAGTTCTGCTCATGACAGCTTTTGAGTGCCACAGGAATTAATGAATTATTCATCAGCACTTCCCCTGTTGAATCAGGTGGCTTTATTATCTTCACACCTGATGAACTGAGGGACAGAAACAAAGCCAAATTCATTCAAAATTATCATTAATTTGGGATGTCAAATTTGCAAAGATCTTGAAGTCTGATTTTTTAGGGTTTACATGGGATTTTATGTGTTTGAAGCATGAATCCATCTGGTTATAATAAGGAACAGCACAAAACAGGCTCATTATTCAGGAAAGGAGAAATGAGTTGCTCTCAATGAACATCTTACCTTATGCCACCTTTCCCTGACAGCAAGGAGCGCAGTGACAGAGGAAAAAAGAAAGCCAGTCTCTTGGGGTGGGCAGCATGAGATCATTCTCCTCCATTTTGCATTTCCCTCATTTAGTCCTTCCTAATATTCACCATGAGCAGTAGCTGGGCAGCACTTCGAGGGGGAGCCTCCTCCAGCCTTACCCTCACCTGCATCCCAGGGAATACTCCTCCAGAAAACAGGGAAGTGGGGACCACAGTGGGGACCACCAGTGGGAAGTATCCCACACAGTACTGCTTTCAGCAGTAGTGCTGTAGGATGCTTTGTGGACTGAAAACTTTACCCTGATACAACAGAGTAACAGCTGCACCAGAAAAATCACCCTCTAGAAGTGCTGTCAAATTGGGCTGCAGGAGCCACAGGAAGGCAGAGCAAGCTCAGCAAACAGAGGTGCTTCTGAGGACAGAGCAGTCCAGATACAGCCAGTCTCTACAGAAAATAGATGGGCCAGGGAGTTTGCAAAGATGCATGGCTTTTCACTGGGGCAGTTCTAGTTAGGTTGAGTGGAATTTTACAAACATTGATTCCTGTCTCAAACATACAGGCTTGCACTTCCCAACCACCCATCTGTCAGAATTTTTGCTCAGTGTGGTCAGAGCAGTGGTGTTTGTTTTTCCCCTAATCTTCTCTTCAGAAATGAATGACCCAATTTAGATGAAACATTAAAACAGCCCAAGGCATATTTTCAGCTTTGAAAACCCCAGCTTGCACAGTTAACATATGGATCAACTTTGGAGCAGGCACAGAGGAATCAAGGTTTTGAAGCTAGTGGTTCTAGTGTAGCAATGAGTCTGGATGCAAGGAAAAGATAGCAGAGCCAGGCTAGTGATCAAGCCACAGGATTTCTAGCTTCTCTTTTTGTTTTGAGTACCACAGATGTGCCATCTTGCTGCTTCTGGAAATCACAGCGATGACACAAGACCTGTACCACACCACAAGGCTTCACTGGCAGACTGTGGAGATCCCTAAACACTATTCCCTTCCTGCCCCCTCTCCCAAGGCCCAAAGAAAGCTCCGGCTCTCCTCTGCTTCAGCCATGGACTGATTTTAATCTGTTTTCTCTGAGGAAGACTTCAATATGTAGGAGAGACCTTACAATACAGATTCTCACACTCATCCCTATCTTCAAATTTCATCCTTTACTCTATATAGAAATCCTTTAATCTGAGTCAGAAAGCAAGCCTTTATCAGAAAGCACCTACTTTCACCAGGCTCTCCAGCAGAACTCAGAGGCCCCAGAAAGCCTCTAACACATCAGCCCTGGCTCTACCAGTTTTAACACTGAGCACATTCTGAGGGTCCACACCAAGCTGTTTGTTGTTGTAGGGTAGCAAATGTGTGACCAAACCTGTGACTCAGTGATAAACTGCCCAACTGTGTGTCAACTTCAGGGAGGGAAATCTGAGTCTTGCCACCTGATTCGTTGTTTGGGAGGAGGAAAGAGGTCTAATCCTGCTGACAAGCCTTCTCCATGCTCCCAGAATTATTTCCCTTGGTTTGGAGATTCTCCATCCCCCACATTTTTCTTCCACTTCAAACTCTGCCAAGTCTCACTCCATTTGAATTAATTTTAAAGGCACTTTTTAAAGCCTCTCACAAAGGATTTCATAATGTGTTCCAACAGGAGCCATTGGAAAAAAAGAATCCCCTCCTTTATTATCCCAGCTGGAGAATGCTGTTTCAGTGCTCTATAAAACGGTTGTGTATCATGCCCAGAGGGTCTTTGCTGCAATTTAAAGCCAAGGGTGGGTGAAATGTCAGCTACAGTTCAGCCAAGATTGGATCCCTTAGGCTTTAAAATGTGGTCTGTGGCTCCTTTAATGTCACCCTGTTCTTCTAATGGGTATGAAAAGGACACCAGGGGCACCAAATGATGAGAAATTAACATCAGAGGATGTGTTCACTCTTCCTCAGTCTGGAATGTCATCACTCCTAAAACATTACAAACTGGCAGACAAGAGAGATATGGGGACCAGCTCTGTTGGTAGAAGCATGAAAGGACATGGAGAGGACACATATCATAGCCCCATGAATGCTGGAGGCTAATTTCTTAGCAAATCTCATAGAATTTTACAGGTACCGGCTGGTTAAACCAAAAGGATGATGACTGGGATCAATGCCCCTCCAACTCTTGTATTCATAGACCTCAGCCACTCTTCTCCCCAAATAGGATTGTTCCAGAAAAACAATGTGGAGAACACAAAGCACATTGAGGAGAAGTAACTTCCCTGTAACAGACAAGAGGCAGGCAAGAAAAGCCAAGAGTGATGAGAGCTGAGCTTCTGTCCTCAGCACTAGACTGTGGCCAAATGAGAGCCCAGGCACTCACTCCCTTGGGTCCAGCTGTGACATTTTCCTGTCTGACACCTTGCCCAGTGCATTGCCTTGGATGTGTGCCTGCCTAATGAGATGACAGGAGACAGACATGAGGAATGATCCTCACATGGCTAATCCTCTACCTTTCAAGTGAACAAAAAGCTCTGTCAATAGCCCTCAAACAAAAAGAAAAACTAAAAGGATGGTTTATATTTAGCTAATGCTGTGGAACCTGCAGGCTGCATGCTAATTAGTTGGGAAAAGTAATGAGCTCAACCTGAGGCATGGGGAAGAAGAGAAGGTCTAAATACAAAGATTTTATCCTAACTGTTGGCACTGCAGAAAATTATTTCTTCTGGGTTGTTTGTTTCCTTGTTTTTATGAGAAAAAATCTTAAGGGACTTCAATGGATAGTGACAGCCTGGTAAATACCTGGTCTCCAAAGGGCTGTTCCATTTAACAATCCCTAATTGGGATTGCCATTGGATACCTTGTTGAGTGGACAGCAGCAAGGCCATGAGTTGGTGCTGCTGCCTGTGATCATATGGCACAGGAACAGGCACAAAGCTTCCCAATCCCTTCAGTTAGATCACAGCTGTGTGTCACCTCCAGGCAGCAGGAAATCCAGGTTAGCATTTGGTGTCAACCACAACAGAAAATTCATAGATGGTGCTGTGTTACCAACGGATACCATTTCCTATGTTCTTTCCAGAGATTCCTAAGGAAGTATATACTGGGTAAGGATGATTCTGCTTTCGTTTAGCTTTTACTACGGATAGAAAAGCCATTCCTTCTGAAATGCTGTGGCACTGTGGCAAATTCTCCAAGCAACTCTCTCACCTTAGGGAGCTCTGCACCTGAGCTAGGCCCAGTTATCAGGGAAAAGCAGAGCAGAGCTTTTCCTGGAGTCAGTACAAGCAGGAAAGAAAATGCCTTTCTGCCCAACAGCCTTTCTATTCCCCTTAACTCAAATATTAATTCAATTAAGTTTGGTCAAGTTAAGGTCTGTTTGAGGCTGGTCTGATGGATCTTTCTGAACCTGGTCTGGTTTGGCCATAGCTTAGCTTTTTTCGGATTTCATGTAGCTTGGTTTAGTTTGATTTGCTTCAGCAATTCTCAGCAACTCATGATCAAAGGTTTTTTGCCAGGTTGGCAGGTTCTGCCACATGAAATCCCAATGAACACAAAATGAAAAAGAAGTTATTTTCCAAGCAAACTCAAAATTGTAAGAAGGAAAAAACAAAAACCCTTAGGATAAATTCAGATCATTGCAACTAGCCAAACTAACAATGGGCTCAGCGGCAGCCTTGGAAAACTCAGGCTAGGAATGACAATAAGATCAGTTACTGCTTTAAATAACAGATTGAACACAGTAGGGGGGCTCTTCCAATTTGCTTTAGGCTGACAGCTTCCAGAGACTTTTCCCCAGGGCACAGTGAAGCCTAAGCCCTCTGTTGCCTGGCAGGGGATGATGGACATCCTCTGAGGGTGCCAGTCTGGGATTGTCCACAGCTCAAGGGGAAAAACCCCTTGTCGAAAAGGCTGGGGTGAGACCCTGCAGGACACCACAAAGTGTTGAAAAACCCAGTCTGGTTTGGCCATACAATTGGCCACAACTGAGTGCAGCAGGGAAGATCACCACACACTCAAGTCTTGTATCACCAATCACCCTTACCAGGTTCCTGCCTTATCTCAGGTCTCCACCATCTAGTGTTTTCTCCTGCATCTTTTTCTCACCTGCCACAGAGGCAGGAAAGAGTGTCTCCTCTGGACATTACAGAGGAAATAAATGATGCAATAATAATGACAATAAAACCAAATCTGCCAAAGAAATGATGCAGTGCGTGGGTGCTTAAATGCACCAGTTTAAGAACTCAGACAGCTCCAAAGTTTGCAGAGCTGCCTTTTGCACTGTGTAAATATGGGCCACCTCATATACACATAGGCTTAGGAACTCCTTGGATTGCAGTGACCTTGCTGTCTGTGAGGCAACAGTCCCAGCTCAATTTGAGATGTTCTGGCACTTTGTACACCGGACCAAGGCAAAGGGAATTGCAGTCTAATGAGACGCCAGTCCCAACTGGCATGCTGCTCAAGGAGGGAGCGGGCAAAGGAAGCTCTGACAGTAAAAGGCAGAGAAATTAATGGGAAGAACAGAAAGGCAAAGTGACAGACCTGTTGCCTCCCCAGATAACAAGGGGGCAAGGAATGGAAATGAGGAATGGAAGGGATGATGCAAACAAGGTTAATGTAGACAAGATGCTGCACGGGACAGATAGCACAGTTAAAACCAGGTGGGCAGCTGGTGCTCTTTAGAAATCTCCATGCCTGCTGAAACAGGACATATTGTGGTGCTGGAGAGGCCATCAGGAACCCCAGGTAATGGGCTAGAAAACAAGAGCCACTGCGGGTGGGAAACTGCAGCCCTGTCATGGGGCACTCAGGTTATCTGGGTTACACTTCTGTGGGGCTGATCGTTTGCCCAGACACACAGTCTCAGCTGGATGCTCTGCCACAGCTCAGGGGAACTCCACAGGAGACACTGGTGGGAAAAGGGGCCAGAGGAGAGTGGCCAGTGAGTCCAGCATGCAAGCTCCCTGATTCCAACCAGAGCGATGCAGCAGAACAGGCATTGCTCGGGACCTGGGGTGACTGTCAGGACAGAGTGTGGCTGGGGCAGAGATCACACCACCTGCATAAAGACCAGAGGTTTGGACAGAGAGGCCTGGGTGAGGCAAGGGAAAACCATGGCTGGGACAAGGGTCACATTCACTGAGCACAGAATCCACTCCCTGTTGCCAGCTCTGGCTCCCACGCTCCCAAAGTCTTCTTCTCCCAGGATCCTGGGTCATCAGGGTCCAGAGGGGCATTTCACACCTTGCAGACCTTGTCTGCAACAGTGACTGACTGTGCAGAGCCCCACACAAGGCATGATTCTCCCTGCAGCCTTTCTCCTTCCCTCCATACCATCTCTTCCACCTCACACTTGCTGCCTGGCTCCTTTCCTGCACAAATCATTTTCTTGAGCAAACACAATTTACAGGGATGGCAAGCAGGGGCTACAGAAAGGAAGGCTGTTATTGTACTCTCTGGGTAAAGTGGGCTCATTATGAGCTCTCTCCACAGCTGGTCAATATTGCTTTCCCAGAGGCTGAGGGACATTTCATTATCCTTCACATTACTTTGTTCATCTCCTCCACTTTTTGGAGGTATTTATTGAACACTTTTGTGTAAGCAGCTTTGGAGCAGAACAGCACACAGAAAGCATGGATGGAAGATACTCTTGACTAACATGGAGTAAGCAACTGGGGTGTCCCAGCATTGTCCCCCTCTGACCAGCAGCTGCCACAGTCTGTGGTGGGTCGTATCACCACCATTCTCCCACACTGCTGGAGAAACCAGGTTCTTCCTCCTGCTCTGTCTCAGTGCTGAATATGGAGACAGAGGTGGCAGGGAGGATGAGGGAGCAGAGCCTTTCTGGCTTTAGTCCCAAGCCACAGAAAAAGTCTTTTGTCTGCATCATAGACACACCACAAGCCCCAAGATGGGGCTGAACACAAACTCATAAAGCACCTTCTGTTCAGATTACAATAAAATGTGTTAAACTGCTGCTCACCATGATTATTTTCCAATTACACTTCAGTTTAGCTCAATTACTTTCCCATTACCACTCAGTGAATCTTCTCCATTTCTTCTTTTAACTGGCTGCTCCATGTTTTATCCCCCCTGAGGCCAGCTCTGCTGTCTGACCCTCTGAAAAAGCAGCAGAGACCAGGTCTCAAGCATCCCATGCATCTTCAGTTTGGCTCTTGATCCCAGAGGGGCTGAGATAACATACAGCCTGCCTCTCTGGGTGGGAACTTCCTTTACTCACCCTTACTTAGGCTCTGGGAGTTTCCTCTTTCCCCCACTCCTGATCCCACATCTCTCCTTTCCCTGGCATTGGATTCAAGGCCCTTGGTACAGAACTGCCACCTGTCTGGGAGTCTCAGAAGACAGGAGGGCTCAGAGCAGTCCTTCCCTTTGCAAGGCAACAACAGAGCTCAGTGGGCATTTTAATCCCTCTTTCTTTTTGTTCAGTAATCCTCATCTCTCCCTCTCCCTGCCTTTGCACAGGCCTGGGAGACATAGGGATCTCTCTCTGTTTTGGATACATCCCTATTTAGGAGGTTAATTACAAAAACTGTAATTCTATGGCCCTCCTAATGTTCGATGGAACAAAGGTTAATTGATGTGATTACAGCTCATGAGCTGAATTGCAGTCCTTAGTGGGATGGATGATTTCAGGCATATGGGCTGCAATTATTTCTCCCTCTTGGCTCATCGGGGTTCTGCTAAACCCATAGTAGGGACCTAATGATACTTAATGGTATGAAGATAAAGCAGTTAATAGTCACATAACTTTCTGAAGTTGAGTGATCTTAGAGCTGAACTGACTAGCACAGGGTATTTTTTGAGCAATGGACATGGAAGTGCAATAATGGTCATACTGGGTAATACCAGAGATCCATTGCACATGACAGCCTTTCTCCAAACAGCAAGCAGGTGAGGGCAGGGCAAGCAGGCCACAGGATTTACCCAGATTACTCTCCCAGCCACCTTTGGCTTCCAGACATACTAAGTCACAGGTGGCATTCCTGTCTTTCATACTTCCTGCATTTTTTGCCACAGAGCTGTCCACTCACGTTTGGGATGTTCCAGATGCCTGCTGCCCAGGCATTTCACAGCTCAGCAATGCCCCTGCCATGGAGCCACATCCTCTGGTCTCTTCTGGAACACCGCCTGCCTGTTCCCTCCCACTGCCAGCCCAGTCCTGTAGCTGAGACAGAACAATTGCTCTTTGCTCTCCTCTGTGGTACTCACAATTTCATACTTCCTCAACAGTCTCTTCCAGACAGGAGAGTCCCAGCCCAGTTAATCATTTTTCACACCCAGGTCACTTCCCACCTTTGGTCATCTTTGCTGCTCTGAGCTGTTTTTAGCTCTATTATATAAAAGGCATTTGAGTTGGAGAAGCCAGAGCTGTATACCCTACTCAGCACGCAGGCAGTGGCATAATGACGTCCTCTGCTTTGCTTTATTTTCCTTCCTGTGGCTGGGCTAGCAGGAGCTTACTCCACCTCTGAACCATGTCATTGAACTGCCATGCAACAGGCTCCAAACTGTCATACTGAGTTTGCAGCGGATACATGACCTTCTGTGGTGCAAGATTTGGATGAAGAGTTTAAAGAAATGTAACAGACCCTCTTAGCACTCAGATTCAAAAAGAAACTCCTGCACTCAGGTCTTCCAATCAATTGTGTCCTCACAAACAGCTCTTTCATTGCTGTTTGTTCTCCATAAGAGCTATAAAACAGGCAAACTAGAGCGAATTAGAAAAGATGCCTAACTGGTGCCAAGTTACACCCAGATATAATTCTTACAATGAATGCAAAGCACAGTTATAGAAAAAATGATAGCTTTTCCTTGTCCATTTCCTCTCTACTTTAAAATCCTTTCTGGGCAAAGAGCAAGCACAGGAGGGACTCTAAGCCTCAAAGAAATCAATAGCAAGGAGCAAGAAAAGCTAAGAAACTGTACTCTCTCTCACAGTGGGCACATTTCAGCATTACAATTGCCATCATTCTGGATATACAAATATTGAAATCCCACACAATGTTTCCATGGGTTGTTGCTGGAAAGACCATTTCCTCCAACCATGCAGTAGGATTTCAAATGTGTTCCCTGAATTTCAATGATGACCATGCAGATGAACAAAATAATGCACATTTTTGATGGCACATTTGGCAAGAATGACATATTAAATTTACAAGAATAAATTCAATTAGTAGAACCATTCATTCCCCAGCATTTAACTTATTTACACTGAATAAACACATCAGACAAGCCACTCTCTAGAGATTGTGCACAAATGCCTGGCAATGGGAATGTACTCCTTGGTGCGTTTGAGTATAATGGAAGGAAATTAATAATTTTTTTTTAATAATAATTATTTTGCATTTATATCAAACATTGCATTCAATGATCTCAAAGCACTTAACAGATGGAGAGTGATACAATGCCGCCTTTTTGGAATCTTGAGCATTTGCTTACACTAAATTATATCTATAGCATGCCTGTATTTTACTGGCTGAAGTGCACCGGCCATGAACACAGAACTCCAGCCATCCTGCAGGCACCCTCTCTCTGCCCAAGCAAAGGCACTCCGTGATCACAGATGCCACCGAAAGAGCAAGCAGACCTGCAGGCACACACTGGCTCTTTGCTAGGGCAGAGCTTAGTGCAGGGAAACTGCTCAGATGGTGCTGGGGAAACAGCCAGGCTTCACTGTCACAGAAAGAAGAGCTGTTATACTCAGAAGATCCTGCCAAGCAGTCCCAACAGAAGTTGTCCCTTAAATCCAGACATCATTTTAACTTCAAAGGGCTTTACCACAGAGAGGCAGAATATCCCATCCAATCTTGTCTTCCATTCTTATATACAGACCTTTTTTCGTCACTGCCAAAGGTGACCAAGAGGCAAGAGAGCTCCACACCCAACCCCTGATGTGTCAACACGGCAATGTGTTGTTGTTGGGACAATACAGTCATTATCACCCGTTTCCTACAGCCTAAAAGAGCCAGGAGCTTGCCAGCCTCTGCCGTCACATTTAGATTTCTCTTAGGCCTTATGCTTCTCTTATGCTTACACACCTTCTTCTCACCTCCTGGTGAGAGCTAGCCTCCTCAAGAGGAGCAGAAACTCCAGCAGATATTCATGCTTCACATACTGGGGCTGAAGGGAGAGGGTTATGATGCAGTTGGGGCTCTGTGAGTCTCTGTCTTCGTTAGGGAATGCAGATGGGAATGCTGGAACTCTTCACAAATGGCTGTCACAGCATGGCTGAGTGATGCCTGGTGAGGGGGGTCACTCCAACTTGGCAGTGGAGAAGAGCTGTATTATACAGATCAGCTCTTCCCTCCCCGCCCTCCACCACAGGCCTCTACTTTCCTTCCACTAATGGCTCCTTCAGCAAGTCCCTTCAATAGGCTGCTTGAAAGGCACAGCTCCACTGCAGAGGGAGGATGAGATCAAACAGGAGGGAGAGACAGAACGAAGGATAAGGAAGGCAGGTGGGGATCAGGAAGGAAAGATGGAAGTATGAGAAAGCAGAGTGCAGAAGGCGGTGAGGGGGAGACAGGAGTGATGGAAGGTTTATTTTCAAGTCACTAATAGCATGGCCCCAAGCATACCTTCCTAAGTATGCCCAGAGACAGTGGGGTCTTCAGCCATGAGCAGAGAGGAAAGCAGAGAAGTGGGGCAGACAAGCAAGCTGTAGTCCCAGGGGCTGGACAAAGGATACCACCCAAAGAAATTCTGTTCTTGATCCTGTAAGCGATATGCTGATCACTCAGTACTCTGGTTTCCCAAATGGGGACTCCCTTCACTCCTCCCCAGCCCAGAAAGCTGTTCCTGCCCTCCCAGTCCCCCAGCAGGAAAGGTACCTAGGGGACTCCACTCCTTTGGGTGCCAGCAGAGTTTGGTGGGGAGGACAGCCAAGGCAGAGCAAATCCGTGCCATTTGCTGCTCTCTGTCTGCAGGTTCATTTGCTCTATCGAGCCTTGGCCATGGTTTAGCAGAGATGCCCAGGGTCACTTTATCTTCCCTGTTTGCTTGGGCAGCCAGTCAAGCAGCTAGCAGCAGAAACAACAGGAATTTCTCTTTTGTGCGTGCGGGCAAAATTAAATGAGATTTGAACTCGCTGCTGGATCTGCACCAAATGAGCCCCCTGGGGCATAAGCTGTCAGGCAGTGAGGAGGGGCCACCAGCACAGTGAGAACTTTCCCTGCCAGAGCAGCACAAGCAGCACAGCCAGTAGATCACCCCCGCTCCTTCAGATCGGTAGCTGCCAGAACGCTGCCCTCGCTGCCTGTCACAGAACAGGCTGGTGGTCTCTGTCCTGCTGCCACCTCCGCAGGAGTTGAGAACGAGAGGCATGGGACACGCACCTCTGCATGCCTAGGGATACATCTGCAGCCCACCACTCCCCAGGCTTCCAAGGGAACTTGGGTGTCCCCTAAAAAACTCACTGCACTCAGGCCCCTCTCATGATTTCTGCTTTGAGCAAGCTTCAGGACCATGAGGGTCTCCTTGGTCAGCTCCAGGAGGATTGTTCGGCATTGTTCAGACACAAAGTTTCTCTTGCGAAGTGCTGGCAGTGGCTTCCAGGAGTCGAAGCCATCCACCTCTTGGCTGACTGCCCTGGGAAATCCAGTTCCTGGCTGTCTCAGCAGATAACTGATCCCTTTCTATGCTGTGCCTTGAAATCTGCAGTGAAGGAGAGGTACTAAAAATGGATCTGCTCTGCAGACATGACTGACACTCCAGCAGGGACATCCTGCTCTCTATGTGTGCTCAGGACTTGCTTTTCTTAGCTCACTCTTTTCCCCTGCTACTGCCCTTCCTATCCACCCACCCTTCTGCCAGGCCTGCCCACTATGAGCATGAAGATAATGAAATCAGTTTCAATTCTTGAAAACACTACTTGTGCACACATTTCCTGTTTGAACCATCTCCAGCAGGTGCCACAACTTGCAGCTCCTGCCCTTTCACAGTCAGACTTGGTCCAGCAGGCAGCTGAGCCATAACTTTCCTCCTGGCTGCTCTTCTGGCTCCAGCTGAGGTGCAGAATGCCAAGACTAACACCCACAGTGCTGGGCTACCTATGCACAGGAGAGGAGGAAAGGCAGGAGAAGCCCTCTACAAGTAGGGCTGTTCCCCTAATGTTGTAGCTGGAGCACTTACGGAGCAGTGGACTCGGCAGTGCTGCGTTAATGGTTGGACTTGGTGATCTTAAAGGTCTTTTCCAACCTAAATGATTCTATGATTTTAACAGTCTGGACAGGCTGCATCGCTTCTGCTGAAGACACTTGCTCCTTACTCCCAGCCTTGTGACAGTCTCCCAGCCATGAGGTTGCTCTGTGGAGCAGCTGGCTGGGAACAGTCTCCTCCTCCAGCCTCCTGTGCTGGCTGCTGGCAGGGGGGCCTGAGATCTCCATCTCTGGGAGTGCTCACACAGAAATCAAAGACTGACCAAGTTGCCAGGCTTGGCTGGGAAAGGAGCGTGGTTTGCCAGCTTCATTGCCTGGAGCAGTCCCTCATTCCCCAGGCCCAGAGAAGGAAGGGGTGAGCAACACCTGGCTGAGCCCTCTCTTGCCCACCTCTCCACCTCACAGCACAGTGCCACGATGGTTGTGAGGCAAACTAAACAGACCAGGGCTTTTCTTTCAGGCACATGCCACATTTTCAGGGCAGGAAGGCTGCAAGCCTCTTAGAAAGGGCTACAGATACATCCTAATGCAAAGCCCTCCCTGGGCTCTGAGGATCCTACCCTATTTCCAGGGGCATCTATGGAAGAGGTTTTGTTGGAGAGAGCAGCACTTCGGAGAAGGAGAGAGAACTTGTTAGGGGGAAAAATCAAAGCGGTGTGTATGCTAATGGCAGGATGAGGTGAGGAAAGACAGCATTTCAGAGTGGCAGGAAGGTCCCCTCCCTCCTCCTCCCTCGGGGGTTCATTACAGGCTGGTATTTCCGAAAAGGCACAGCCGTCCGATCCGATCTCACCCCGCATATCAACAAATCCCTTCCCACGGGATCCCAGTTAATTTGCTTCCCATCTATTGATCCCCGTGGCAAGTCACCATTAGCGGCAGCTCCGCCTGCCTCTTCCTCCTCGCTCCGCTCCGCGCTGTGGAGGAAAGGGAGCGCCGGGCTCATTACTGGAGAGAGACGTTTAGAGGCGACTGGAGATGAAAGGTGCCGAATTGCTCCCTGGGCCCACTCCCCATCACAGACACCCTCCTTATTTATAAGGCCGGCAGCATCCCCCTGATTAGCGAATGCTTTCAGGCTCCCTCTCGCCTGCACTCAGCATATTGATTAGCCTTTGTTCGCTGCTTTATGAACCCGTTCGGTAATGGGCTGGGAGCTTGTAAACGGCATTGGATTTCCTGTTACATCTGCCTGACCGAAGGAACCGCTGCGTGTTTACAAAGGGGAGAGTTACAGCCCTGCTGCCACTGGCAGCACCCTTCACTGATGGCTGAGAGTGGGGCCACCCCTTCCCCGCATCACATCCCTATCCCGCTCCACCTTAGCTCCTCTTGGACAGGGAATGCTCTGCTGAAGGAAAAGAGGTGACGGACCAAGGAAATTTGGGTGGCTCCTGCCCGTGGTGCCTTACCCCACGTCATGGTCTCTCCCAAACTGCACCAGTCAGGGCTGTGGAGGGGACCACATCCTCCTCCCCAGGCACAGGTGACACCTTTCTGCTTTCCCTCTCTGGTCTTGCTCTCATGACTGCCCATCAGTGTCAGCTCTATGGTGGCACCCGTGAGATGTTCCTTCATCGCTTGCTGACTTGTCACCATGGCTCTGTGAAGAACCAGCAGCATCCCCACCCTCTGCTCCACCCCTGATACTGAAGAAATCAGAGGGCACCAGTCCCCAGAGGGGCAGATGGACAGGTTACTTAAGGCAGGCGATTTCCTAAGCAGCCAACAGAAGCAAAGCAGATACTACATGTGTCCAAGGGAGGGTCCTTACAGTGCCACACACGAGGCTCCCATGGGCATGGCAGGAAAAGTTGAGGAAGTAATGCCAGAGCCTTGCCACAAGCCATGGCAGATCAGACCCTGGCAGTTGATCCTTTTGCTGTCACTTACAAAAAATATGATTATTTCCCCACTCTGCAAGCCACTCCCATTATTTTGCGCACTAACAGAGTTTAGTGAAATGGCAGATGGCTGGCATTCCCCCCAGGGGGAAAAGAGGCTGAGTTGCCTGATATGTATTGTATGTTCAGTTCTATTTGCTCAGCTGTAGATCTGCCTGTCCTGGACTGCACTAGGCTGTCCATCCTCTATCAGACACAGCCAGGACACTATCGCTTCCTCCTAAAAATTTTATAAAACTGACTCCAAGCATTATGGCTCAAGGTGCTCCTTCCATTGGTTATACCCTCCAGACTCAGACTGCAGAACCTCCATTTCCTTTCCTCACCACAGTTTGATTTATGAAGCTGTAAGATTTCTTTTCAACATCACTGAAGGGGGTATTTTAGGGTCATTTTGATTGCAGATTTTCCAGTTTGGAAGCGTTGGAGTGTCCCTCACAGAGGTCACAGCAGTCTCTGGTACAAGGGAACCTCCCTTGGCCACAGATACATCTCTGTTGTTCAAGCCAAGAGTCATTCTTTCAGCAGAAAGTCAGTGGAAAGCTATTAGAGCCGCTTGAGCTGGCTATTGCTGCGAAACAGTCGCTCGTGCGGAGCTAATGCATTGCTTTTTCTAGCAGTGCTCTGATGCATTGCTACTGCTTGCAGTTCACTAGGGCTTTCCAGGGAGCCACAAGCCTAAGCTAACATTGCAGATGTGTTTTCCAGGTACACCGTACTGTTACCTGCATCTCTTTCTCAGAAGGCAGGAATGTAAAAATAATAGGTTTGATGCAGAGTTCTTGGCACAGTGAAGCAATAATACAACCAGGAGTCTCCAGCCTCCATTTTGCTAGGAAAGTAGAAATCTGATTTGTAACATTTAAAGTGGAAAAGGTTCAGGATTTACAGCACTTTGGGATATGTCTTGGGTCTCTTGTCTGTGAGACATGGGAAACATTTCTGGGGTGTGAAAGACAAGGGAACAGCATCCCTGTCAGCCAGCAGAGCCCTACGTCCTAATGTGGAGTCTCATCTAGTGGAATGGGCCCCAGTTTGGCTGATTTCTGTTCGGTCCAAGTATTCATTGGAAACCTTCTGCCTTCCAGGCATCAGAGACCTTCACCCTCATACATCTTGCTCAAATGCTGCAGGAGATGGCACGTGGCAAATAGCAGAAATCCCACCTGAAGGGACAGGAATATCCACAGTCATGTCATTCTTTTCCCCACCATATACCCAGCCCACACCAAAAGCAGAGCCATTTTATCCAGGCATTTCTTCCCAGCTTGCAGCCACCTTCATAACTGTGGCAAGACACAATTCCAAAGGAGTTTCACAGAGCAGAGCCCGTTGTCTGGCTCTTCTGTGTTAAAAATCCTGCTGTGGAAGTAAATGGAGTTGATATTTTCTCCAAGGTTGCATCTACTATGCTGTTCTCACTAAAGAAGGAAGTTTGCACCATCCTCTGGACCATATGTACACACTGAGGCAATGTTCACACCCTCAGCTAAGTCCTTGGTTGGCTCTGGGACAGGAAACCTTCCAGGAGAATCCAGAAGCAACAGGTAGCACTGGGGATCCAGTAACAGGTGTTTCTAGTCTGCCACCAGGTTACCCTTTGGATCTGTACTGATTTGTGCATCCCAGATCAGCTTTAGAGAGAGACAACTTTTGCTGAATTTATAGCACTGATAGCTGACAATCATCCAGGTTCCCCTGGTGTTTTCTGGAAGAAGGGCCTCATCCTCATCAAGTGAGGTGTTGACCTCATAGAGTCCTGAGAATTGTCAAAAAAGCTGCAGCGTTTGCAGGAATCCCCCTCAAATCAATGTCTGATTATTCATGTATGGGAAACAGGGTATAACTCACATCACTACTAGAGCAAACACAAGCCAATGCAGAAATCATTCTGTAGCTAAGACAGAAGACTAACAAGAAGTGTTTTATCAGATGACATAGCAGTTCTGGGCTTACAGATGATGCTCAAATGCTATTAAGATTCCCAACTCAGCCTGAAACACAAAGAGAAAATGTGATGAAGAAGAAGCTTTGCCGATCAGCAGAAAACAAAATCTTGTGGGGGGGATTATACTAGATCAGCAATGCCCAAGGGGACTTCAAGAAGGCTGATCCTCTAGAGACAGAAATACAGAGCTGGAGACCTCATTTGGGGATTTTTCATCTTCCCATCTGTAAGCATAATGGAAAAAAGAGTCGCAATGCCAATTAATTTAAGGTTGGGATAGAAATTGCCATCCATGTGTAGCAGAACTAGAGAAAACTCATCCAGGGACTTGTACCAGGAAGTCAGAGAATGGACTTCTATCTCTCTTTAATGAAGTTGCCTATGTTTTTCTATCTTTCAGAAATTCCAAAAGTCATAAAAACAGCTGACACCTAAATTTTCCTTTTCAGTGCATATGACACAAGTTAGGGGTATGTTTGGGCATACAATCCATGGATAACCCAAAGCCCAAAATGTACTGAGACACTCCTTAGAGGGGTTTTGGCTGGAAGCATTTTTATGGAAGGTTTTATCTCCTGAGACTTTAAAAAACTTGCTGCATTCCCTCAAGAGTAACTCCTTCCCTAGAAGCTGCAGCAAGGTCTCTGGAATAAACCGCACCAAAGAAACACTGTAATTTGTCAGTGCCTTCATTTCTGTCTGTAGCCTGTCCTTCTGCAGCACCTCAATCCATCCACTCACATATCTAGTCACATTCAGGCAGCAAAAGGATTACACAAGTTCAGAGGACCTTCAGAGCTGACTTTCTGAGGAAAGAAGTTTTTTCTTTATATCCATTTATTTTTCTTTGCAAACATAAGGCACAGAGACACTTCTGGCCACTGCCCTTACTGCAGCAGCAGCTGACAGCAGCACGTTTCGCCTGAGGCCTGTGACTTTGTCCTTCCTAAGAGTGTTTCAGAGTTGTCACCATGGGCAAGGCAAAGATCGAAAACATGTAGGAGGAGAAAGTAGCTCAGCTGCTGTAAACAGTGAAATGGGGAGAGGAGAGAAATACCTTTTCTTCACCAGAAGTGACCCCATTCCCAGCAGTCCCATCTCAGAGGACTGGCAGCCTGCTCAGGTGCTCTGAGCCTGGCTGGTACTCTGTCCTCATCACCACCTTCAAGGGGAAGAGGCTTAGTTTAGGACTCTGCTGTAGTGTCCAGGGAGAAAAATCACCAGTTCCTGGTCAGCCTCGAGCCAAAATTAGGAGTTGCTGGCCCTGAAGTGAAAAGCAGGCAGTACAGAGACTGCCCTTGCATTGCCTTGGAGATGTCACACAAACATTGCCAGCCTCTCATGGGACTGCTGGCACGACCTGTGAGTGATGGAAACACAGCAGGACATGGATCCAGGAAGATCTGAGGAGATAAGGGATAGTGAAGGAAGAGATTGATAGGATAAACTTAGGGCATAAATTGAATTGGGGTAACACAGAGGTATCCTGAGTGCTATAAAATGCCACAAAAGGGGAAGCAGCCACATAAAATGTAGTGGCAGTGTAAAAATCAAAGTCTGGCACTAACGGTTGTGATCTTTTTTAATCTATTGATTAAACCAGTGATCCTTTCCAGCCCTAAATGCTACTAATCTGTTGTCCTGGGAATAAACTGGGAACTGGAAAGGAGAAAGTTGTCCTCTTAGGAACATTTTTCAAGGTTTTAATGTTTTTATCATGTTGAATTAGGCTTTTGAGCTTTCTCATAAAGAAAAAAAAAAAGAAAAACTCACAGGAAAGGTGATACTTCTCTAATAGGTGGAGAATCAGAGTACATGGAGGGGAACAGTGCACCCCAAGTTTAGTTAGTACCCAGCTGCCAGGTTCAGGTATGCTGACTGAGCTCTCACTGTCTCTCCCTGTGGAGCTGTCCCACATGGTAACAAGTAATTAGGAGAGACCCAAGTCATGTAACACACATACAGAGACAGAGAGACAGATAGCCTGATGAGACAGATTTAAATTATTTTGGCAACTTTGAGGTGTCACGTCTTACTGTAGGACGAGCTGCCATTTGTAGGTGGCAGCTGGGAGGATTTGGTATTTCCCATATTAGAGCAGCACTCCAGAGCCACGTTGAGCCTGCATTGGAGAGGTGCCTCCCCTCGCTGTGGCACCTCGTTCTTTCTACAGGTTGTACATGGAGCAAGAGTCAGGCAGCAGAGCACCAGAGTCAGGTTGAATTGCTAATTTCACCCAGACAGACAAGATGTAACACCTGCAACAGCAGAGATATCCCGAGAAAGATGAGAAGGAAGGCGACTGGAGTCAGCCGTGAGCGGAACTGGAACTCCTTTCCTTGGAACTGAGTCTCCATCCAGACACATTGGGATCATCCCTGTGGATGTCAGTGCTGCTAGATCCCTCCCAATGGCAAATATGCATGGGCATGTGTTGTCCAGCATGAGCACTCCATGTTTGTCTCCTCCTTATTCCCTCTGAATCATCCCCCATTCAAATTAAGATTTTTCTCTCTCCCTTCTCTTGCTCTTGTAGTCTAGAATCGCCCCAGCTCCCTCCCTCCCTCCCTCATGCTTGGGCCAATTTAGAGTGTTAATTAGTGATTAATTAGCAGCACAAATCCCATTTGAAACTCCAGACCCACTATGATGAATTCCTATGAGGGACCTGACAAATCTTATGTTAATATCCTCCTTTTCTTCATCAAGCAATTACTTCTCACTTCATTTGTCTGCAAAGATTGAGCCTACACCCCCAGCTCGGGTGCTGGCATGTGCAGTTCAACTTTATCAATTAATTATTGAATGGCTTAGTTCATGCTGTTAGACTATTAAAAAAAAAAGAAAAAGAAAAAATTGAAAGCATCTCCTTAATTATTAAATTTCAACATGTTGGGCATTAAAGCTCTTAGAGGGAATGCTGACACCAGCCTTTCCCCTTCTAATACTTCCTGCCATCATCCCTGCAGCTGGTGTTTTAATCACAGTGGCCACACAGAGACCACAATGAGTCCAGCCCTGATCCAAAGACTGATGAAGCCAAGGAAAATATTTACATCAATTTCAGAAGGGCTTGAGTCCTTCCAATGTGCTTTTACACATCAGTGCTTTGGGGATCTACAACCTTCCTGGTAAGAAATATTAGGAGACAAACCAGGGTAGTTGAGGCCAAAGATCCTCCTCCATCAGGGTGTTTCACAGCAGTTCAGGGCACAAGAAACTTCTGAGTATCTTTGCCTTTTCTAATAGCATGGTTTGTTGAACTGCAGATGTGCTGTCTAGGCTTTTTTTCTTGATCAAAGTGGTAAGTCCCAGCCTTAGTCATAATTGTTCATATCCAAAGGGAAACTAAGTCTTTCTTCCCTGCCAAGTGGCAAAACTGCAAGATTCAGTGCGAAACAGTGCCCTCTTCCCAAACCAGAGACACCAGCTCCTGGTACCTCTCCCTTGGGCACTTCTGTTCCAAGAGGTGAGCTCTTGGCTTGAGAAATTCTGAGCTTAAAAAGAACAAGGGTTTGAAGCAGATGTTTTGCTTTTGCCTGTCAGCTCTGCTCAGCATCCCACTGGGGAGCTGTGGGCAGAGGACTGACTCACTCTGCATGAGCATCAAACAGCTGACCCATCTCTTCGTGCTCTCCAGCTGACTGCCACGATGACTGGTAGCTTCAAGTGACGGGGTGCCCCAGGAGACTCAGCAATAGTACCCTATCCTACAACCTCTTTTCCTGGCTTCCTCCCAGGTCAGCAAAGGAGAAAGCTCTCCTGGCAACAGGAGCAGCCTATGTGCCTACTACTGAGCTCACTCTCTGGTTTCACCCCTTCTCTCTGGAGCCTTCAGCAGGAGGAGGCATCTCAGGACCCATGACCACCATGGTCTTGCGTGCTCATCTCCCTTTAGCAACAGTGATGCCCACACCACAGCCTCAAGAGTGGGGCAGCTGCTCACACCTCCTGCTGGCATTTGCTCAGTCTCAGCCCAGCTGGTGGGATTACCATGCTGCATCCATTTTTTATGGGGATTCAAACCATACAAGCTGTTAGGAGGCCTGCCTGGCCCAGCTAAACTCCAGTGAAGGCAGCACTTAGGTTCAGAGGAAGGGACTAGTATAATGAAAGTGCTGTGGGGGTACCTCCAGCCTGGTCCTAGCTGGAGGTGTCTCCACAGCCATGCAAGCCCCTGCAGTGCAGCCAGCAGCAGAGCCCAGGGCATCCAGCACCACAGCACTGCAGCCGGCCCCACACTGCACTTCGGGGTGCCTAAAGCAGCTACATCGTTTGAGAAGTGAGAGTGAGAAAAGCAGTAGGACTGTGTCTGGGAGGAAAGGGGTAAAAAGGAGCAAAGGCAGCCTAAGCTTCAGGAAAGCCTCCTTCCCTCTCCCCGGTCATGGATTAAAGACTCCAGAGCTGTCTGCCTGCCTGGAAGCAAGGAGCATCTGGTGCATAGGCACCAGAGACTGCAGGGTCTATAGCAGCTTCGGCTGCTATAGCTGGGGCTTGCCGAGCCTTTCCTTTCACTGGCATCCAGTCTGGAGCAATAAAAATGCCCCTCTGTTCCCTCCAGCTGACTTGCAAACCACAGCCCAGCACATCAGAGAGAAGTGAGCAATTAAAGAGACAAAGTGCTGAAAAATACATAACAAAAGCCCTACAAATGGATACTAGGAGCCTGGAGAACAAAGGCTGCGCATGTTAATGACGAACATGATTCGGTTAATTTTTAATAGTCCATAACAGAAGCTATGGATCAGAGAAACAAGCGGGTGTCAGACAGGAAACTCTTCCTTTCTTCACAGCGCCCTTCCCATCGAAGATGACAGATTCCCCCTCTGTTCCCTCCATGAACTCTCTTCACATCTCTGACCCAAGAGGCTTTCAAGGGATGCACTGCAGATGAGTTTTTAAGTTTTATATATGAGCTCCCTGCACCCAGAAATGCAGCCCAAGAGCCCTGAGAAAATCTTGGAGAGAAATCTCGTGATGCTTTCAGGAAGATTAAGCTCAAAGACTGCTTGGCCAGGGATGAAGGTGTGTGTGCCACAAAGCTTGGGTGGGCCCCTTGCCCCTCTGTCTCACTGCAGGAGAGGTACCATGGCTGTGCATATGCTGAGATACAGGAGCTGAGGATGTGCATTTTAGCTCCTGGCTGGGCAGGTACATGCCTATCCCTGAATTTGCATCAGATTTTCCTTGGTATCCACCAGCACATTACCTGGCATGCATATGCTAAAGCAGCACAGCCCCTGGCTACTTTTTCACAGACATCAACACAACCCCGGCAGCACGCTGGACTGGGAAAGGAGGGACAGAGGGACCCTGAAGACATCCAGTGCTTTGCAAAAGTCCACAGCTTCCCTCCGAACTTCTCTTCATTCCTCCACACTTCCCCACTCTGTCACTGCTGTCTTCTCTGTGACAGCTAATGAGATTCCTAACCCTGATTCCTAACTTGCAATGCCATTTTTTTGCACACTAAATCCCCTACATGAAAATTCCAGACAAGCTGAAGCAAACTGAGCTCAGGAATTTTGTGCTGAATCCCTCACCCCTCTGCTGGGGAGTGGGTGGTTAGGGGGGTGTTCTCCAGTGCTGAGCAACATGAACAAGTCTGCCTCTCCCACATACAGTTCACTCTGCTTACAGCACTGCTGAGAGTCCAACACACCCATATCCCCCCTAGCAATACCCAATCCCTCATCCCAGCGTCTGCTGCCATACAGGAGAGCGGGGACATGGCAAAATGTGGTTGGGACAAGGGATGGGCAGCTGGGCATGGCCTGGATTCCGAGAGTTGATTTTGGCAGTGGGACAGTCTGATACTGAGGAGCCAGGAAACTTGGGATCATCATCAAGTCACTTACTCAGGTCAAGCAGGAATCTGGCATGGTCATCACAGCCAGTTCCAGGGAGAGATAGTCGCAGAGAGAGCCCGTCACCCTGGCATGAGCTCCATGACGGTGTGAAGCAGTCACAGGCCACTCACACAGCAGCTTGTGCACCCAGATGAGCTGGTGAAGCCCAGAGGAGCTTCAACACATGTTGATGCATCCACCATGCCTGTCCCAGCTCTCACCAGGTACCTAAGACTCCAGGAGCACAGGGTCCATAGGGCAGTGTAGTCATCTCACCTCCACAAATGGAGAAAATGGTACTGCTGGTCCCAGCCAAGGGGGCTGCTATGGGGACAGGAGAGGGACTGGACACATCTTCCCAGGAACTGCAGCCTGGTGAGATGCTGGGGAAAAGACTGTCAAAAACTAATTTAAAAATGTAGCACTCTGCTTGATTTCATGTCTGAACATGTCACTTAACAGCAATTTAGTCATTCCCTCCTGCCTTTTGCTGAGGCACTGACACTTTTTTAATAAAAATACGTAGAGGAGCTTCAGGCACTTTATTAAGTGCACAGCAAGGGTGCTGGTACCCATGTCTCTGCCCACGATGCTCCCTGTTAGTGTGATGAGAGCTTGCAGGAGCATAGAAGCCAGCAGAGCCCCTTCCCTGGCTGCAGCTGAACACTCACAGCCTGATTTCCCAGAACACATGCTTGGCTTCCTCTAGAAATCACATCTTCAGCTGGTGCCCAGGGGTGGGCCTTGCCTAGGTGGAAGGCGTTCAGCAAACCTGATCTGCCACCAAGATTGCATAATTATTACAATTTCTAATTGCTTTTATTTTTATTTTTTGGTCCTTTTCCTTTTTTGTTTTTGGGTCCCCAGGCCATGTTGCAATGCAGAAGCTGCTGCTGCCATGGATACAGTCCCAACCAGCCAATATCCAGCTCCCAGCTACATCCTCCGGAGTGGGCTGAGCCTTGGGAAGCCTGTGTGCCATGCTGACCTGACCTCTTCCCGGGGGACAGCGCAGCCTGACACCACCTTCCATTGACAACTTTTCTTGCCACCTCTGCATCAGATCTCTGTATCTGAAGACTTCTTGCTTTGAAACACGTCTCTGTTGCACTGAAGCACTTGGCACATCCCGCTCCAAGGTGAGCCCTGCACCCAAGGGAAGCAGCAGTGGGACTGCTGGCAGCCAGCACAAGCAGGTCTGGCCGAGGCTGGGGCTGTCCATCAGGAGACAAAGCCCCAAGCTGACAGGCTGTGGATGGCCATGGTGGTATGGCTGGAGCTGAACAGGCACCTTCCAGGGCCCTGTGATTCATTTTGTAGGCTGCTCATCTCTTGCATGTACATGTCTCTCTCTTTACTCTTTCTAAGAGGAAAAGCCAGCTAGTGGCTAATGAGGTGTCACTGCACATCAGCTGATATGATTAAAAGGCTTTTTTCTTGATGGGGAAAAATTACTGCTCTTTCTCTATAGTCACCTAGTAGCATGACTCAAGTTTCTAGCTGGCTTTTCTGGGGTTCAGGCTTGTACTGAGTACAGGTGAAGTGTGCTCCATGTCATGTCATTCCATTGATGGCCCAAAGCATAGCTTGAGTTGGGGCTGTAATCATCTCCTTGCATCTCAGTCATCAATCTCCATAATCATCCTGCATGCACCTCTTCCAGTGGCCCTAAAGAGATCTAAACTCAATCCCCCAACCGGACTAGGAGATGTCAGTTATTCTGCAAACCCTGACCTGATTCCAAATCAGGAATCTCAAGGAAAGCCCTCTTTTCCCCTCAGTTTCCCAGGCCCATATCTATACCACAAGCACCCCACTAAGTCTGCAACTGATCTCTGGATGCTCTTTGCATTCTTGCAGCTTAGCCCATCCTTTAGCAAATCCCTGCCCTGGTCCTACATGCCTAACTGCACCCCACCACCCTCCAGGCTGCTAGTTTTAGGGTGGCTGGGACATTTCCCTTGCCCAGGTCAGCACAGGTAAGGGGTTAAGCTCAGGACAAGCAGACTGATGTCCCCCCCGGCTGATTCCCACTGCCAGCAGCACCCCTGGGCTCCGGGAGATACCTCTGCTCTGTGTGCCAAAGCAGTGGGCAGCTGCCTGAGCCTCCCTCCTCGCAGGGATGGGGAGTAACTATGGTAACTGTCTCCGGCTGCAGCCCAGCTCCATGTTTGCCTCTCCTCAATAGTGCTTGTGTTTATCTTCGACGCTCCATTTGCAGCTTACTCCTTCTTTCTCATGACCAAAGGCAGAAAGTGAGGTCTTGTAACAGCTCCCAGCTCCTTTCCCAGAGACAGCGTTAACCACAGACAAGCAGATCTCCACAGGAAAAGCATTTCCTCACTCAACACCTTCCCTGCTCATCACCTGAGAGTCCCCACAGGTTCACCACAGAGATGGTTAATCACCAAAGCACAAAATGAGTGTCTGAAGCCTGGCAGGAACCTGGCAGTGCCAGCGGGCATCAGCAAGTGCCACACAAGAGGCACGCTGCAAGGGCAGGTGGGGTGGTACACTCACTGCTGGCTTGTGCACACACATCGGCCTGGGCGGTTTCCAGAACTACCCAGTAAAGCATAATAGGTGCCACCCTTAATCCCTGCATAACTTAATCCCTCAGATGTAAAACAGGGTGACTGAGTTTCCTCCTGCACGTTCATCAAAACCTTCGGGGCACGGCCACTGCTCCATGCTGCAGTGCCTGGCACCAAAATTTATGTTCCAGTCTCAGCTGTGACTGTTAAGGTAAAAATTTTCAAAAGCATTTTAATGACTCAGATGTGGAAATCAGATTTGGGTGACACTTCTGAGAGTGGATCTTGGGTTCTTGACACTTTTGAAATGTTCCCCACAATAATTTTAGAATGTCTAAACTACCAATTAGTGTTTGATTAACAATGGTAAATAGGAGCCTTGTGTTCTGCTATCTCCCTTGCTATTTCAGCTATTAATGACAACTACACCAGGAGCTGCCAGGGGAAACATTTAATATGTGAAGCCATGATTTATTTTCTTTCTGTGTTTTAAAAAAAAAGATGATGACATTTCTCTTCCCTTCTTTCTCTCGGCTTTTTTTCCCCCTTTGCTCTGTCATGCCAAGCAGCATGTCTGACACCAGCTGAAAACATCTGGAATGGTTCTGATAGGAGCAGAGCCAGCTGCCTTTTCATATTTCTCTGGCACTGGGAGATATATATCAGATGTGAGTGTCTCTCCTCACTAATAATATGTTATCTGAATAAATAACTGGTGGTGGCTTAGACCTGGCTGAAGTGTTTGCTCTCTGCCTCCTTTTGCAGAATTTGATTTACAATGTCTTCTCTCGCTTCACACTGATTCTTATTTTACTTTAGGGTTTTTTTATTCAATCATTTCTTTTCTTGTCCTCCTCTCCCTCCCTCCCCTCCCCTCCTTAGGCATTCAATCACAGCTGTCTGCAAGGGGGGTTGCAACCCAGCTTTTCACCTGCTTGCACTGCAAACGGAGGAAATTTGAGAAGCAACCGTGTAAATATTTTCTACCTAGTCCCTGCCCAGATCCATCCTGAGGATCATGGCTTGTCTGGGAGGCATGGTTTGGACCTGAGCCTGCCAGCACAGGGGGATGTAGGGTAAGGTCTGGCAGTGCCCAGGAACAGAGAGATGACATGGAGATGCAGCGTGATTATCCACGGGCATTAGGGGTGCATGGGCATTAGCACTGCAGTCCTTCTGGGACTTGCTTTCCTCTGCCCCCCACATCAAGGGTGCTCCTGCCTATGACAGGAACCCTCTTTGGTGCCACAGGGGACCCCAGACACCCAGTGTTAACCCCCAAAGGAGTCCCTGTCATGCCCACTGCACCTGAAGCACAGCCACCACCCCTCCCTGTGGGCAGAGCAGAGCTACCCAGCACACAACTAGCAGCAGGCTGGGCTACACAAGCACAGAGAGTCCCAAAGGCATTCCCACATGTCCCTGAGCCACCAGAGTTTCACATCCCAGTTCCCTTCCCTCTCTCATCATCATCATCATCATCATCATCAGAGCAATTCAGTCACCTCTGCCTGGACAACCCTGCCAAGTGCAAATCATCCCTTCTTCCCACGATGAAAGTAATGCTGTTGTCTCCAGCTGTCAGGAGCAGAGGGCTGTGATGAATCCTTCTTCTCAAGGCATCCAGGGGCCCTGCAAAACTACAGAGGCACCTGAATCCAGCAGGCCATCCCTGGCTGGGCACCAGCAAGGGAAAACACCTTGGGATGCCAAGGGCATTTCTGGCAGCAGGAGTGATTTCAGGCAAAGAGGAAAGCAAGTTATGTGACAGTGATGAAATGTGAAACCAGCTGCTTTTAAGGCCTTTCATCCATCATCCTTGTGAACCTGTGACAGTGACAAGAGGAAGGGTGGGATGAGAGGAGAACTGAGAATGAAACATAGTGAAGGGAGTTGGCTCTGAAGACTTGGCATAGATTAAAAATAAACAGCTCTTCCCACATGTCTCTGCACCTCCATCCACTCCTGTCTGTACAAATAACCCCCCAAGAGTGACACTTCCAGTGTCAGGTCTCTGCATGGGTCAGTGACAGCAGGGAATGGAGTCTAACAGAGTGTCCCAACCTCCCCTCCTAAGTCACTGCCTTCCCTCACACAGATGTTCCAAGATGTCCATACAGAGAGCCTCTTCCACTGCAGATACCTCTCCAGACCGTAGTCCCATGGGAGTGACCCACACCACCGCAAAACAAATCCCACCACAACATATGTTTGGAAGCAGAGCCCCTTCAGAGCATCAGCTCAGAGCTCTGAGGACCACGGCAGCTCAGGCTGCTCCTCATCCCCACCAGAATCTCTGGAGGGTGTGGCTAGATGTACTAGCAGTGCCATATTGGAAGAGGAGCTTGCTCCTCTTGCACTGCATATCTTCATGGAGGTGGGGTATTCACCTCCAGAACCACCACATTTTCTGTTTGTTGATGGGAAATGTGGGTAAAATCAGGTTCTGCGTTTTACTGCAGAGGAAAAAGTGTGTCTCCCACCCTGGAAATGCAGCTACTCTCAGCTTCTCCCTGTTCAGAAGTGGGAGTCCACTGTGGACAAAAATGTCTTCTCCTAAGGATCAGAGCACCAAGGACACCCCCACTGCATAGAGAAAACCGCCCTGGGAAGCACCCTGCAGAAGGCAAGGGTGGTGGGGCAGCCAGCAGTGGGCATGGGTCACTGGCTGAGATCCTATTTGTTGCCTTTTAAAAAGCTTTTGCTGGATTAACTGGAGACTTGAGTGTAGAAATGTATTGCATCACCTGCCAGAGGACAGTGAAAAGCAAAGCAAGAGGCATGTTCCACCCCAGTGAAAGGCTTCAGATGAGAAGCAACCATGGAGTTGTCATGAGACTGCTTGTTTGCGTTATTTTGGGCTCAGATATTTGCAAATACAACCTGTTCTAAACTGATGTCTTTCTGGTTTTTCAGACGGTGTGTGATAAATGTGTTAATTTTGCATTCATCTCTGGGAAGTGAGAGGGGGCTGAGAAGGAAGAGCAGCTGAGAGAAGGCACTCTGCTTGCCTGGAATGTGGTTTAGCAAGTGCCTGGATCCCTGTGAACATGGGGGCACTTACAAGTGACTAATCACCACCGTGCCCCCCCCAGAGCCACCTCGGCACTCCTCGTGGACACTGATGAATTCGACCTCTGAATTTTTTCTGAATTCTGAATGAATTACCAGGGGCCAGGGCAGAGCAGGACCTCCCTGCACTGCTCCAGGGGATGGAGACGGGACTCAGATGGAGGAAATCACTTTCCTGAGGACATGCAATCCATCTGCAGCACAGCATGCAAAATCTGACTCTGCCCCAGCTCACCTCCCCATGCCCACCAAGCAGGGCCCACCTTCACCGCCTCGTGGGCTCCAGCTGGACACTGAACACTCCAGTTGTGTCCACGCTGACCCGGGGCAGGCTTCAAGGATAAGCTACAACCAGGGAGTTTGGGCTGGCATGCAGAGTTAAGCCCTGAGCTACCATGATGGCACGGACATACCCAAAAGTCCTGCCTGTTCTTGAAGTGTTCCTCTGTTGAGTGAACCTCCAAATCCACAGCCCCATGCACCCCACTGCTCCATATCCACCTAGCACTGCAAGATTAAAAGCAAATGCTCAGCATCCACTTTGTCCTCTCTTAAAGCAGCTGAACCCACCTATGGGGATCTACCCTGGAGGTCTGCATAAGCACCACGGCATCCTAGGGCCTCCAGCCAGATGATGTACCCACTATCACCCCTCCTAAACAACACAGGCCTCCTCGAAACTTTTGCAACATTTGCTGCTTTTGCCTTTTTTGGACTTTCCATGCCAGGCAGCAAAGCAGGGACCATGATAAATGCTGTGTGCTGTCCAGCTAAAGCCACCCAGTCACTTCAGGAAAAAAAATGATAAAGACCCTTGAGGAGAAGGCTGAAATGAGGCAGACAACACTGCAACAGCTTATTTTTCATAAGACCTTCACCAGGGAAGCAGTGTCTCAGGGATGTGCCAGAGAGCTGATTAGTGTCAAGGACAGCACTGAAGCTGCAGCAATTGAAAATCAGCGTGGCAGGAGCAGGAGGACATTTTAGGAGTGGTCCTGAGGAGGAGAAGCACCCTGCCAACTTTCAGGGTCACTGTTTCTCACTGAAAGATTCTCCTTTGGGTTGACTAAAACAAGTCACACATGGCTGCAAAAATCAGTGAATTATTTCAACTGAGGGGAAGAAAACTGAGAAGCTCAAAGGCTCCAATTCAACATTTTCTGAATTAGCGGGTTTAGCTTCTTGAAATAGCTATTTATTTTTATAGATTTCTAATAGCCCATTAGACCTTTTTTTATATATATCCCTAAGCAGAACATTTGCTTTCAAACTGAGTAATTTACTCAACACAAGATGATTTTTCTGCTTTTCATTTCAGCAGGAAACAGAAAAATAATGAATTTCCCAATGACCCCCAGTTGTGGGCTTGTTTTGTTCAGGTATTCTAATGCTGCTGTTCCTGTAGCAAGCGAAAGCAGTGCTTATTTGCACAGCTATGGTCAAATGTCACATACCTGAAAAATCTTGATAGACCAGGTTAAGGGCCAGAGACTGCACAGCTGCTGGTGGAAGTGGCACGCTCTCCCAAGAAACACAGAAGCCCAGGCTGCTCGTTGTCTTAGCTAATTACGTGACAAAAGACAGCAGGCTTTTATTTGCCGTTTTGCAATAGAGTGAGTTTTGCAGTGAGGAAAATGCCATCCCCCCCACAAGAACATCTGTACGGTATCCCACAGGATTCCAGGGTACTGTCAGGGACCAGGGACCAGGGGCCAGGGCAGAGCAGGACAAGCACATACTGAACTTGCTCCTAATCCTTTTCCTTTCCACACAGTTTCAACACAGAGGCAGTTTTGTCATGCTTAGTAACTAGCTATGGGCTTCCCTCTTTTGGATTTAGTGGAAGGTCTATCATAACATCCTTCAGCAGAGTCAGGCACAGTAATTATCTCTTTTGGGAAGAAATGCTTCTTTTTGCTTCTTTTCAAGCCCAGCTCCCACTAGCTTTATTTGATGATGGTTGCTCTTGAATCGGAGGATAGAGGGAACAAGCCAAAATCCGATGGCACTGTTGTTCCTCCAGAGATCTTAGGGCATGTTTTGACCTGATTCTCAGACCTGCAAAGCTCCTTCTGGGACATGTGGCTGAGGTGAGGAAGGTCTTACCTGCAAGAGAGCAAGGTGGAGTCTGGGAGACCAAAACTTAGGCTGGGAAGTCTGCCAGCAAGTCTGGGCACTAGGAAGGAAGAAATGTCTTCCTTGACATTTGTGTTCTGTGTAAAGGTGACAGGAGGCAAAAAAAGGTATAGCTTGAGAAAGAGGCCCTGTCTGGAGATCAAGAGAGAACTGTTCTGAGAATAGCTGGTTATAAAATGTTGCCACCAATAAGTCAAAAAGGTAAGAATTCAGGGTGGAGACCTCTGAAGTCATCTAGTACAGCCTTCTGTGAGTATCTTCAAGATAGCAATCACACAGACACTCCAGACACCTATTTCAGTGCAGGGACCACTCTCATAGGGAAGATTTTTTTTTCCCTATATATCTGATCAAAATTTTCCAGGGAGCTATTTTTATCCCTCATCCTTTGCTATGTATCTCTGAGAACAACTTGGCTCCATCCTATTTGCAATGGCTCTTTACATAACAGAAGATAGCAAAGAGCTCCCCAAATCTCCAGACTCTTCTGGAGACACATGCCAGGTGCTCCAGCCCCAAACATGTCCCTCCTCTTGGCTCATTCCACTTTGTTGGTATCTCTTCCCAGGGAGCCCCAAACTGGACCTGGTACTCCAGATGCTCTCGCCAAGTGCCAGACAGAGGGGACGGATGACTGAAGTCAGCACGCTTTCCCTGGGCTTGCAAATACGATCTTCACACTTCAAGGAGCTTTCCATCATGATTACTGCAGGGAGCAGTGCAGACTCTGCCAGCCAACTTTGTCTGCCTGTGTTCTGAGCTCGGCACAAGCCAGCTCTAATCCAGAAGCTGTGTAGATGGTTTATCAAGGCATGACACTTGAATTCCTAAGCCATGCTGAAGAGACGGGCAGGGCAGGTGCAGCTCAGCACCTTGCTAGCAGGGGTTAACAGTAGGGGAGGGCTGACTCACTGCAACCGAGAGGGGAGAGCTGAAGGTCTATGCTCACCTCCATCTGCAAGAAACTGCAGACACCTCTGTCCTGTGGATGTGCAGTGGGATAAAGATTTTATTCCACCTGACAAGAGCCTCTCACTCACTCAAAACATCATGCAAGAGTGGAGTTTCTGACAGGGAAAATGGGTGTTTTAATGAATCATTTGAGATGCAGAGCCATGAGTGTCCAGACATTCTTGGAGATGTTTTAATAAATAACAATGAAGATAACCATTTAAACATTGTGAGCAGGAAATGCATTATTGAACATGCATAACACAGTACAAACTTAGAGCCCTTTCAAGGCCTTCAAAAAACAGCCAGGCAAAATTCAAATGAATGGAAGCAGACAGGCACATTTGTGCTTTAACATCTGTCTGTGGCTTCCAGAAAGCGAGCGCTGTAACTTTGACCTGCACCAACTTTATATATTCGTGCACCTGCCTGCTCTTCTCACCCTTCTGCAGGAATGCACTTGCCCCTCAGATGGGCAGAGACATAGGAGGTGGGTTCATGCAGCAGTTTTGTGTCCTCAAGGTGGGCATCAGCCCAGCCCACCTATCAGCCAGAAAGAAGGGGTGTCAGGGCCAAGGAGGAGCACAGGTACTCATTGGGAGCTGCCTCTGGGTCCAGTCTCTTTTGGACCCATATAAACTTTGGCAGCTTAACATCCTCTGGTGAGAAATTCCTCATCTTCAAAGCCCCAAAGATCTTCACTGCACTGGGTCCACTTAGAGGAAAACAGACTATTTTCACATTTCTGTTGACTCAACCATTCTCTGGGCCTCAGATGGATGATAAAGATCACAGGGGTTCATTCTTGAGGTGTTTTCAAAGGGAAGGAAGAGTTGATACCAAAAATGCAGGAGGGTAGGGAGGTTACTAATTGCGTGTGTACATCTGCAGAGCAGGCTGACTGTGAAGAATGTCACTTTGATTGCATGGTCTCCTAGGGCAGGGCTGGATGCAGTGGATGATGTTCAAAAGAGCCGCAGCCAAAGCACAGAGCTCTGCTGTCCCAACAGCCAGTGCAGCATTTAGAAGAAGAATTCAATGTTTGCAAAAAATGCCAAGGGAGCTGTAGCACTATGCAACAGTGATGCCAAATTAGATCACGATCCTAAGCTTAAGGTCTCGGTCTTAACATCCAAAGATCAGTGCAAAGTGCTGAGCAAGAGAATTAAAATTTTGCAGTAACACAAAGGAAGGGTAAATCCTGAAAATGGCTTATGATCTCTCACTTTTTATCTTTGGGATGTTTTTTTAATTACTATAAAACATGACCAGAGTGATTTAACTCAACACCTGTCATGAGCCAAAAGCTCCAAACCTTAATGAAACTGAGTCAGGCACACAATCTCTGTAGGTTTTCTTGTTTGTATCTGCTAGTACAGAAAAGCCACCTTTCCTTACAGCCTTCTGCTTTTAATCACATCATGCTACTCCCTCCTTAGAGGAGGTGGAGGTAGGAGGGGACTGTGTTGCCAAGAATAAGAAAGAGCAATGGACACTGAAGTTTGGAGGTAAGACAAGTGAGCTTGGGCACCAGCTGTTTGCAGGGCCAGGGGAAAGAAGTGAGGTGGGAACTCTGTACACTGCTGGGCAGGACCACAGAGGTGGTGTTAAACACTCACTGCTAAAATCAGTGTGACAATTTCCTGACACCTCTGATGTCACAGCTTTGTACCAGCATAGCTCTGGTCTGACTACATCTGCCAGCATTGGGTTTCCAAGAGTGGGATCATTAGATGGACAAGAATTTAGGATCAGTTTCTAAATGTTCACTGTCCTGTTTAATAATGGCAGAGGTGCTGGGGCTTGTAGCCCAGGGAAGCTGGTGACCATTAGGTTTCTCCAGCAAGAGGCAGAGTGTGCACAAGGTATAGGAGCTGCTTCCCTCACAAGTGCTACCTGAGGTCTCAGTATTAACAGTCTATCTTTCCTAACGCATCCAGGAGGCTTGTGGAACACTGCCTGTGGCCCAGCTGGATGCCTTCTCCTTCCTTTGCTACAGATAAACCCTTGTACTTCAGTGGCTGGAGCTAGATGGCTTCCAATCACTTCTCTTCCCAGCAGGCAATAAGGCCATACTTCCAAAGATAGAGGTACAAGGTGAAATACCAGGAGCATCTCATCCCCCTGAGCTGAAATTCTAGCAGGTAATGAGAGAATCCCAAACCGACTTTGCTCTGAACAAACTTTTTCCAGTCCTTTGGACCCCAGCTTCCAGACTAGACTCTGCTACGTTTCTCTGTTCTTCTAAGGCCTCACAGCTGAAGACTCTGTTGTGGACACATCAAGCATGAAACAACTCAACTCCCAGCAGATTTCAGGTGCTGAGATGCCACAAGACGCTCTGATTCAAAGCACCGTGTCTGTGTCACTCGTGACACTGATTCTTTTGAAAAAATTTCTCCTTTGCTGGAAGGTTCAGAGCTGCCTGTTTTCAAATTCCACTCGGTGTGCAAACCAGCCTCAGGATCCCTGGTTTCTCGTCAGAACTGCTTGGACGCACCAAGCCCTCCCCTCAGAGGTAAGTGGATTCCCACAGGGCCTGCCCTTGTATTTTAAGCCTAGCCCTGCCCTAGCCTTGCTTTTCACTGAATAGCTGAGGAAATTTTTATTTAAACTTGGTTTCTACTGCCAACGGCCCTGCTGTCTGGGTTGACAGAGAGAATTCCTCAAGTACCTACTGAAGCAGCAATCTCCAACATGCTCCCAAAGACTTTAACTTTGCCAATTCTTTTTAGAAGGGGCATGATTTTCCTCTCACTTACACCTGCTTCACAGCAGGGTAACTCCATTAAAAAGACTCCTCTTTTACACCTGCGGAAGGAAGAGACGAATCAAGGCCATCCCCTGCAGAAAGAATGCACATAAAATACCTGCTGCATGGTGTGCTGGAAAAAAAAACAATCCCCCAGCTGCTTCCACCATCTCAGCACAGAAACTCTTCTCTCCAATGTTGTTTTTAATAAAAACCTTATGAAAAGGAAACTGCCTTCTCGAGCCATCCTGCACTGACTCAGGAGAACCGTTGGGTTGGATCATGACAGTATAAACTGGTTTATTGCCAGAACAAGCAACAGATGCCAGCAGTGTGACACAGAGCGAGGATTTGGCAGTTTGTTCAAACACTCTGACAGCAGCAGGCATTTTAGACTCTGAAAGATAAGAAATTGGCCAGCAAAATGCATTGATGGAGGATGTGAACTGTGCAGTCTGCCCTACCACCTCCCTGAAATAATGCAGGACTCAGTCCTGTGGGAGGCTGCATCTTTTTAGGCTAGTAGGACTGCTGCATCCCATACAGCAAATAACTTAGTTTCTGCAAGAAACCTTTGCTTAAAAAGACAGCATCTGTTGTATATTTGTCTGGAGGTTTTCAGAGAAATGGTTCATCACCATATTTCACATGTGCAGAGTCTTTTCCAAGACTTGTCTTTTGTAGGTAGGTGATGGCATGATACCCAAATGATTGTCCCTACAAACACTACTCAGAGAAGGAGATGCTACAGTGTAATGTGGCATTTTTCTGTGAGAGAGAGATGGATGGATGGATTGGTGCAACTGTAGAAGAAGGAAGGTTTGAATGAAAAACAGTAGGTCAGTAGGTCAGGCGAGAGAGAGAGAGAGGAAAGGACAGAGGGAGGGAGGGAGAGAGGGAGAGAGGCATTCATTCCACCATTTTTCTTCTGCCTATTGACCATGCTGGCTGGCCAGCAACACCTTGGCAGGATCTGTCTTCTCACAGCCAGGAACCTACTGACAGGGCCAGGAGACAGAGTGCCACTGGTTCATTAGGTCTTTCAGGTCTGAATCCATGCTTCCTTGCAAGTAGAGACCCTGGCAGGGTCCATAGCTCATGCTTCAGATTCTGCTTGAGAAGCTGAATCCTCTTTGCTTGGGTTTGCCTGTATCACCTGCAATGCAACAAGGAGAGCCTCCACAGGTTTACAGGCTCTCATAGGAGGCAGAAGGGCTGGGGTGCATCCAGCTGAGGAGCTGGATCACTTGAGGGGAACAAAGACATCAGGTTCTTAAACTGCAGCTCAAAATGACAATGAAGCTGGGTGGAAAAATGCAGTGTCCTACTGAGCAAAATTGCACAGCATGTCCAGGTGCTTGCCTATTGACAATAACATGGAACAGTAGTTCAAAAGCTTCCCTGTTCCCCTCAAACCTCCCCATTTTCTACACTCACCTCCGCCTAGTGATGTAAGAAACCACTGAAATGTCAGAAGTCCCTGCAGATATTGGATCCAGGTTTTGCTCAGCGCTATGTTCTGCTATTGTTGGCAGAGGCTGTTCAGCCCTTTAGCACATCTGCACAATGTTTCCAAGAGAAACCAGCCTCTTCCTGTGGCTGGGAACAGTACCTGAAGCTAGACTAGTCTGAATCCAAGCCCACACCCCTCCCCTTGGTACCAGACTATCACTTTCCAAGTCTTTCTGCCCTTCCTAAAAAATCTTCTAGCAGGTCTCTGCAGCAAGTCTCTCACAAGACCCCCCCTCACACTGCCTCAAACAGCTTCTCTTTGTAGCAGGGACTGTATTTTCCCCCAGTGCTGCAAGATGCAGAGCAGAAGCACCCAGGACAACCCTGCCCAGCATATGCAGGCACTGCCCCATCTCCACCCTGGCACAGACAAGAAACCTTCATCCTCTTTCAAGCAGGTTCCTCATCTGTTTCCCAGGCTTTGCTGCAGGGTGAGTGGCATAGCCTGACACAACAGCAATGACAGCCAATTACTGGCTTTAAAAATTGCCCCCCGTGTGATTGGGTTGCCCAGCTGCTGTCAGACTGATTTCAGGATAGGCTGGAAATTGTCAGCCAGCTGACACAGCCCCTGGTTAGTCTCTGCTGCCCGGGAAAGATGTGCCAGCGCTCCCCACGCTGTGCTCCGCTCAACTTTTATTCCCAGCCCTGGCATTTGGAGAAGGTTTTGGAGGAAATCAGAGGGGAAATGCATGACACCTTGTCAGCTACACTGGGGAGAGTTATTGGGCAGGGAGAAAAACCTCCCTTCTGCCAGCAGCCAGGGCCAGATGGTGATGGGAGCGTGCTGGGGAGCCTGAAAGCAGAATAGCCAAGGGCTGGAAGAGGATAGCTACTGCTGTAAGGGGGCAAGGGCAGAAATGGCACAGCAGGCTGTAGCCATGGGCAAGGAGAGGGAAGGGGAGTCAAGCAGCATGGGCAAGGCTGCAGCAGCCACACAGCCAGAGCCCCCCCGGCAGCCAGAACCAAGGAAAAGGGGACAGAGACACGTTGGCACAAAGCCCCACACCAGCTCTAAAATGCAGGTGGCAGTGGTGTTGTCAAACACCGTGTGAAAGAAAGTGCCAGAACTGCTTCATGAGGCACAAGAGACATTGTGGGAAAGGACTGAAACCACAGATGTGGACAAACGACCCTTGCAGAGCAGAGCTTCCCAGGAGGGAGGCTTGGGGTGCCATGGTGGCTTCTGGGGCACCAGGGAATTTTGGGATGGAGATGCTGAGGGCTAGAGCCACAGGCAGGGTACATGTCCCACGACATGGAGAGAAGCACCAAGCCTGTTTATCCCCAGCTTAGGGTGCCGCAGCAGCTGTGGAGGGAGCCCATACAAGGACAGAACCATGCTGGCAGCATCACCCACCCAGGCTGGCCCCTGCCCCAGCCCCAGAAGCTGCCACATGCCACGTTTGCTGTGCAGGGGTTTCCATTTCAGACACTGTGATTCAACTTTTCTCTCCAGATAAAGTTATTAAGGTAAATTTGATCAAAATGACACATGGATTACAGTGTGTGTTGCAGACTCTAATTCTGTTTACTGTTCTGGGGGAATGGGCAATTATTACAAAAGCCGGGACAGAGTGTTTTTAATAACATTTCTTGTTAAGATTTAATTACAGGAAATTGTATTTTCTTAATCACTGAAAACTCAACTGCCTGGGAAATTTTTTTATATAATTTTGTTTGCAGTTTATTAAATCCTTAGGTTATTCTTTTTCTGAGGCTTTTAGTCACTTACTAAGTGCTTCTTAACATGTAGGAACAGATTGCTCAGGAGCACAAAGAAACTAAAGGGAGCACTCTGGGAGGCAGAGCTGGCCTTTGACAAAGCAGATTTCTATTTAGGATTTAGAGGTCCTAGGGTATTCTTTAAAAAGTATTTTAAAAATATATATATATATATTCTACCACTTTTGGCTGCCAAGACCGGCCTTCCCTGCAGCCTGACTGATGCTGGCACCAGCTGCTCCCCACCTCCCTCACTCCGTGGTACACCTCTCTGAAGCAAGGGTATTCTGGGGGATTATCTAAAATGAGGGCAAGTTTCTAAAACATGTCAAAGCAGGGAAATGAATGACTGAAGAGAGTGAATGGAGAGCTTGAGATACATAACAGGGAAGAGGAAAGAAGGCGTGAATGACCTGTTGCCCTGAGCACTAATGCCTCCTGAGCCAAGCTGTCACATCACAGACTAGCCAGGGAGAGAGGTTGGATCACTATTCCCTATCCCTGAAGAGTGAATTGGAACCCCTCTGGTTCCCAAAGAGGGGTGCCAGATCTTGGTAGCCAGGTCAAAACATTGGGCTTGGCAGGGCTCTGAGCATCTGTTGCCCTTCTGGGTGCCAGCATAGGGGGGTGCAGGTGACAACAGGCAATGACCCCGGCTGCTAGAGTAGCTGTGTCACCATTTCAGTGCTGCAGCTCTTGGTAGAAAGAACAGCCTATCTGAAAGGAGCCAAGCAGCTGCTTCAAATAACCAGGGCAGCAGTTCTCCAGGCCAAGGGCTCCCCATCCCCAGGCTCCCAGTGTCCCAGGGTCGGCTTCCAGCCCCTCAGGGGGTGCACAGAGGAGCAAGGCAGCTGAAATCAGTGAAAGGGCCGATTGTGCTGATCAAAGGTCGGGCTGGCTCCTGTTGGCATGCAAAGCAGCCTCCCTTTGTGCGCAGGACTAACGCTGAAAGGACAGGAGACCCCGGGAGAGATGAGCTGCTGCTGCTGGTACTCGGTGAACAGGGCAAGGATGCTTTCCACCCAGCCACAGCCCTTCAGAAAGTGGCTCAGTCCCATCAGCTCACAGCTTATCTCTCCCCTGATGCACGTGCCAATGTGAACAGGCTTATCTCTGCCTCATACTTGGTCTGGGACAAGCTATTCCAGCCCCATGAGCGGCATAGCCAGACTGGGATCCTACCTGCTCACCAAGTGCCAGTCAGACAGGGAGCCTACGGGGCAAGGGGGCTGCAATACCAGGAGCTCAGAACACCTTTGGCTCTCTGCCCTCCTTCAAGCTCTGCCTGCAGAGCAAGGACCTCATGAGCAGCCTGTGCCTTGACCCTGGCATTTCATGATAGCAGATACATCTGCTGAGGTCTCCCTTTCCTTGCTAAAGTTGAACCTGACATCTGAGTGCAGATAACTGAAAATCCTAAAAGTGATGGGCAGTCTACAGCTTGCAAGCTGAATGTAGTCTAAGCCGGCCCTTAGACTTGCCAGGATCTAGGGTAAGCCAAGTAGATTTCAGTGCATCTGCCAAAGGCAGAGGTATTTGCTGTCCCTTCTGTTACCAGAACTAGGGGGAGCATCAGAGGGAAGGGGCTGGTCCAAAGCAAAAAAGGAATGGTGGTTCTTCATGCAATGCTTTCTTAGGCTGTGGGACTCCTTGCCACAGGGTGTTGGGGATGCTCAACATGGGTACAAATGACAGTGAACTAAAGTCAAGGAAGACAAACCTATTGATGGCTTAACCAAGGAGCTCTGATTAGAGAATCCCTGAATACAGATCTCTGGGATCTGAGGGAGTATTTTGGAGAGGCTGCACTGCACACTTGTCTCTTTCTCACACTTATCCCAAGCACACATGACCAGCTGGTCAGATGCCAGGCTAAACAACCATTTATCTGGATGCTGCACACCTGCATGGCATGTGAACCCCTACATATGTAGGGCATGAACACCCTGTTGTGCCTCCTTCACAGCAGCCATCAGTTCTGCTCTGTTGGCTGCTCCTGCATTCAGTCTCCACAGGAGTCACACATCCTAGCAAGCCTAGGCAGGAAGGACAAACAAATTCTCCAGGATCTGAGTTGAGCCAGAAGTGTGTTCTGGTTTCAGCTGGGACAGAAATAGTTTTCTTCCTAGTAGTAGAACAGTGCTGTGCTTTGGATTTGGGATGAGAATAACATTAATAACACACTGATGGTTTAGATCTTGCTAAGCAGTGTTTACACAGAGCAAAGGGCTTTTCAGCTTCTCCCCTCACCCCACCAGTAAGGAGATTGGGGGGCACAAGAAGCTGTGAGAGGACACAGCCAGGACAGCTGACCCCCACTGTCCAAAGGATGTTCCATACCTTATGACATCATGTTCAGGATATAAACTAGGAGGAAAGCTGGCCAGGGGTCACTGCTCAGGTACTGGATGGATATCAGTCAATGGGTGGTAAGCAATTGCATTGTGCATCACTAGTTTTGTATATTCTAATTATTTTTTCCCTTCTTCTTCTGTCCTATTAAACAGCCTGTACCTTAATGCACAAGCTTTACTTTTGTGTCCAATTCTCTCCCCATCCCACTGAGGGCCTGGGAGTGAGCAAGCAACTGTGTGGTGCTTAGTTGCCACCTAAGGTCAAACCACAAAAAGTGTCAAGTTTATCAAACCAGCCAGGTTGTGCTCTGGGCAGCCTAGTCTGATAGCCCCATAGTCTCTGCTGCACCCTTCACAACATCCATGACTTACACCACTGGCAGGCAGCAAAGGACTGGGAGAAGGGGAGGCAGAGGGGTGCATTTTTTTCATGCCCTGATTGCTGCAGGTGGCACTGCCCACCTCTTGGGCCTTGTAACTATTTGCACTCCCTTCAACATATTGATACTTCCTCTCCAGCAGCCAGGATTGGCTGTTTTGACATGTAGAGGTAAGGATGAGGAGGGCTAACCCCTGCATCCTAACCTTTGCCAGATAATTCCCTTATTGCTAGGACCTTTGGCTACCACCATTTTAGGACAGAGCCATAGTTTTATAACAGCGTCCCCATTGCAATTGCCTGATTACTCTGAGTACCATCGGCCTTCATGCTGGGCTCACAGCTCTGTCCCTACTCCAGGACAGTGACAAGTAACTTGTCAGCTCCCTGAAACATCATACCTTTCATTTCAGGACATAAACGTTGAAAAGAAACACCACCTATAAACAAACATGCCAAAATCTCATGCCAAGCCTACCATATACTGCAGATCAGCCCCAGCAGATCCTGACGTGAATATCTCAGTTCTCTGTTCCAGCTCTATGTGTTTTTCAGTCAGGGCTGTTTCTTTAAACCCATTACCATGCTTCTGTGTCTGCTTTTTTAAACCAGAGTAAGTAATTTCTCCCATGAGAAATTTCTCCAGTGTTTGCAAATTAGAGACTTGCATTATTAAAACAAGGGTGGACTTGCAGGTGGTAGGAGGGGAGAAGGGCTGTGCAGCAGCCTAACTCCCTCCCTAGCTGCAAGCCTGCTGCCCCACTCCCTCCCCTCTTTCCCCAACCCACTGTGTCCATCCCATGGGGCTGAGGAGTCCCATACCATGTGGTACTGAGGGCACTGAGTCTTTCCAGTCACTCTGTGTCTGCCTGGCACAGATCACATCTCAGGGTAATCATCTTTGAAGGCTCCTTGCTTGTAAGGTCTTGCATCTGTCACAAAGGAGTATTTCCCATCTGCTGGGATTTAGTCCAGGTTCCTGGGACCCAGCTGATTCCTGCCTACCTGCCCTCAATCAAGAGCAGTCACATCAATCTCTAGCGTGGCTTCAGCTAATATCCACAGGGCAGCAGGGAGCACATGGGCTCGCACACCAACAGTTTCAGCTGGTAGCTCTGCATATGACTTTGCAGAGGCCATGGCACTCTAAGATGACACCAGGGATCCCTCTGCTCCCAGACTTCATATTTTGGAACTAGGGGGTTCCCATAAAACAAGAGGGTAGGTACAAGCAATGCAGAGAAAGGCCAGGCTCAGAATTGTGGGATGCTCTGGGACACATACTGGGAAATGTGATACCTCCAAACCTTTTGACTCCCCAGGATGGAAGGATGACATTAGGAACAGCCATGTTTCCAGACCAGGCTCTACCTACCACCGTGGGGCCAGTGCTGAGGAACCCAGTGGCACAGACAATGCAACACAGATCAGCCATGATTTTCAGTAAACCTTTAACTCCACCAGGTTTAGCCACAGCGACCTTTCGGCACCCATCCCAATCCATCCTATCTAGCTGGTTCCTCAAGGCTCACTGTCAGCCATCTGAGAACAGCCTCCACACCCTCATCTTCACTTTCTGAACCCGAGGGAGGAAAGAGAAGGCCCCTCTGAAAGTGCAGCTCCCTCCAGATGCTCTGGAGTTGTGGGCTTCCCTCTGTGGAAAGCTTTGCTGGGAGACTGTAGGCATGCAGCAACATCTACAGAAATTCAGGGTGTACTGCAGGCTCTCAGAGAAGCAGAGCCAGCAGCAACAGGGAGCCAAACTGGAGCTCTTTTAATATACATCAGCTTTCCACATCACCACCTTCCCATGGCAGACAGAAATGTGAGAGACGCATCTCAAGCACTGAGCAGTAATTAGAAAAGGCGAAGCTTGAATTTGTTTCCATATTTTGCGTATCAAAGCTCTGAAGCAAGGGAGGCTTTGGTGCAATGAGTCTTGAAATATTCTCTACAGTCTCCTGAATCTTAAGAAGCAGTAGCTCAGCCTGCTTCCCCAAGAAAAGAGAAGCTGGCGGGCTCAGTGTGACCAGTTCTTGGCACTGGTTGGTGCTGCACTCTTCCAAGGGAAACAGAAAGAAACCTGAAGGTATCACATATCCCTGAGGAGGTTTCTCCCTCTCCAATCAGCCTGTATTACATGCTGTGAGAAAAACAGTTAAGAGATTTGTGAGGGTCATGAGCCCTTAAGGCTCTGTGATCCACGTGTTTTTGTTCATGGTGCTGCTGGTAGTTCAGGCTTAAAACACCTGCAGTGCCAGTGGGAGGTACCAAGCTTGGAACATCCCTTGTACCAGTATGGGCTCCATTTATCCAGCATATAATAGCAGCCTGTTGCCTATGCTAAGGCAGTCACCCAGCCCAGGCTGGAGTTTAGAGTGCAGATACGGGGAAAGCCAGGAGTGGCTTTGGGCTACAGCTCAGTGAGGCACAGACAAATTCCAGACTCAATCCATTGAAACATGATTTGCCTCCACATGAGAAGCTCAGGCGCTGCTCCTGTGTTGCTCTAGTGAGCACCAGTGAGCCTCAGGGCACATGGGTGAACTTTTGCTCTTCAGTTAAGTCCCTTCTGGGCTAAGATAGGAGATGCAGCAGCATCATAGGCAGTTTCCACAGTCTTTCTCATCTGGAAAGCTTTTGTGTGCTCCTACACAGCCGAGGATTCAGAGAGCTTGCAGAGAAGTGCAGAGTACATGGCCAGGATCCTGTTGTGCATCCATCTTCTGAGGAGCACCCCAACAGAGTGATACCCCCTTCACCTCCACACTGGGTGCCATGCTGCCTCCACAGGCTTCTTGGGCCAGGCCTGTTCAAGTTACAACCCACTGAAGAGGAATCTACAGATTACTGGAGGGATATGCTGGGTGACCTTCTACCTGTCACCATCACTTGTTTGCATTAGGGTAGCACTTTGAACAAGTCAGTCAGCAACACAGGCAGGAGTGAGCTCTGCAAATTGGAAACAGTAGGGGGGAAACAAGAGGTAAATAAAGTATTTGCTAGAGAACTCATTATCCCCTTTTTTCTGACTGGGGGTCTGGCACAACAGATGCAGCTGTCAGACCTTGCTCAGGGGAAAAAAAATAGCCCAGGAACACAAGACCTCAAAAACTCCAGCTTTTTCCAGAAAGCAAACACTGCCAGGCTCTTGGGTTGCTTCCTCTTCATTCTTGTGGTGCACATGAAAGAATGGTAGCTCTCAGCCCTCTCTGGTTCAATCCCAGCTTTGACAGGGTTTCCAGAGCAAGGAAAGGCTGGAGAAAGCTCTGAGCATTGGCTACAAAGAGGGCTCCCTCTTGCTGCATCTCTCACCAATGCGAGCCTGGCCAGGTGGGACTTTGACGAGAGTAAAAAATGCCATTAGTGTCAGGAGCAATGCAGGCCAGATCCTTTCTCATTTTTCAGTTTCTTTGTATTCCCAGCTCCACTAGAAATCTGAACCAAAAGCCAGCATCTCAGCTTCTCTAAGCCTGCCTCACAAACTGACCAGAACATGTACCACAGCTGGGAAAGCCTGAATGCACACAGCATATCCACAGAAAGGAGAATATCTCTGAATAATAGTTGTGAGTGCAATGGCATCATTACTCTGGGCTGCAGCATCTGGGCTCCTTTTGTGGTGGTGTTCCTGCTCAGCTGTGGACATGCACTGTGACATTACTGTTATCTATGATGCAGGGAGCAGAGAGGCACAGATCCCCAGCATGTCACAGATTACGGTCTTGTAGCACAAACATCTTTCTGCTGTTCTTTTACAGCTGAAACTGTCAGTAAAATACACACACATTCCAACAGAAAAAAAAAAAAAAAGAAATTATCCTTCTCCACTGACAGATCCATCACTGTTGTGTTGTTCCCTATGGCTTGCAGTTAAGTCTATGCCACAGGTTCTCCACTAGCCCAAAATAAGATGTTATCCCTGACCAGCACCTGAGTGCAGGGTTGGGCACTAGGACACACTCATCACATGCTTGCCAGGATGAAGGTACCTGAATTTCATCTCTCTTCTTCCTGTGTTTAGAAGCTTCTAGCAATACACAGTGGGCTGGCCTAGGGTTCACGGCAGAGGCAGGGGTGGATATGTGCAGACCTGTCTGGAATCAGCTTTTCTCCTGGAAACCTTGTCTCCCTAATGCTCTGAGTACTCTAGCAGGCTGCCTGGTGCTCAGGAGGCCCTGCACTGCAAGGCAAACACCAAGGTTCATGCCAGGCATATACAGAGGCACAGCAAGCAGAGGGAGGCACATCAGAGACCATACCTGGGAGTCAGCTCACAGAGATGTCCCTGACCCTCCTCTCCCCCAGCTTCTGTCACCTCTATGTGGCACAGACCTACATGCCCTCACCTCTCTTCCTGCCCTCCTAGCCCGCTGGCAAGCTAGTGACAACTTCAGGAGAGCAGAGGTAGATTGCAGAGCAACTCGTGAAGGGTGTGAGCCACCATGACTGAGCAGAAAAATCCAAAGTGGAAATGCAAACATTTCCTGGTCCAATGTGCAGAATGAGGGGCTTGAGCTCACTTTTCATGCCCTTAGAGGGCTACATTTCTTAGCAGATGTCCCAGAAATGTGAAACTGCTGAATGGAATAATTTTCCCAGAGTGCCCCGTTAAATATATTTGGAATATTATTATAAAAGATGGCCCTCCAATAACAGGAAATACTGCACAAATCTCTTGCAGGGAGCAGGGAGCATCAGGGAGGCAGCCCAGGCCAATTACAGTGACATATTTGACTTCCCAAAACCTAGGCTTACAACAACCTTGAAAAGCACAGAAAATTGTATTTCAAGTCTGCAATGCCTGTACTTTTTCCCCAATTTAGGAAGCCAACATGAAGAGGTGAACTTTCAGCAAGGACTTAAAAATTATAATCTAGAGAGTGAAAGAACATATAACACTGGCCTGCTGATACCAAGGGACCCTCTCTGAAGCTCCAGGTTTGGAGAAACACCCTAAAGGGTTGATTTGCCCTTCTTGGCAGTTTAAAAACACAGGCTTGCACTTGCAGTATCTGAGCCAAATCCCCTGTCCCCTCAGGCAAGCAAATGACCATACTCCTCTTACATGTTGACAAAATCCTTCTTGGATTCCACTGGAGCTTTTTCTCCGCATTACCCCAGCTGAGGAACCATTCCAGAACCTCACTGTTTTCTGATGCTCACAAAGCCTTTTTTCAGCCTTCTCTTATTTGCAAGCAGCCCTTCTAAGAGCAGTAGTAATTCCTACTCTGCAGGAAATGCCTTGTTCAAGAGGACTGGCATTTGCCTTTCTCAAGGCTGTATCATTTTCACACACACTCATGGAAAGGTTGAGTTTGGAAGAGTGGGCCTGGTCTGTGACCAGACAGCTTCTAAACATCTGCAAGAATAGAGACTCCACCACATCTCTGGCAATCTGTGTCACTTCTTGGTTACCCTCACAGCAAAAAAGTGTTTCCTGCTGTTCAAGAACCTCCTGTGTTCCAGCTTGCACCCACTGCCTCTTGTCCTGCCACCGAGCATCACCGAAAAGAGCCTGGCTCTTCTTTTTTTGCACCTTCCCTTCAGGTACATAGGAGAAACCAGTCATCATTTTTGCCAGCCAGTATGATGCAGTACCATGCCCAGGATCTCTGTCTTCAGGACTCTTTCAAGGACATAGGTCCCCGGCCAATTGCTGAGCTTTACATAAGCAGTTTCTCAGACATTCTGACACTGCAATTAGTAGTAGCAGACTGTAAACTTCTCTAGTCTTGAAAGTAACCTAATTTCTGCTGCATGATATTCTGATCCTCTTCTGTCCTGCTGATTCCCCTATCTTTCCATGAGTATCAAATTCTACCAGAGGACACCTCTGTTTCTGTTCATGAACACATTCGATCAGTCCTAAGACTCATCCCTAGGAAACATCTCTGGACCCTTAAGTCTGGTCAGTAAACTCTTGTGAAATACACTCTGCTGTCATTTCCTCTTGAGCTAGTTTTTTACCTTAATTGTCAGCTCTACTGATTTCCAAATACTTCAGTTCCACTGGTTTCTCAGTGGCATCCTATCAAAATTGTATTTGAAGCATAAATAGATCTTCCACATCTCTTTTGTCTAGAAAAACAGCTGTCTTCTCAAAGAAAGATATCAGACCACTCTGTCATGATCTGCCAAGGGCAAAACTCATGTTTCATTGTATGACCTTTTCAATTTACCTCTGCTAATTTGTCCATCCTTCACAAGTGGCTCAAAATCTTTAAATATTGCTGAGGTTAGACATAGTCAAATACATGCCCAGAGAACACTTATCGCCCTTATTAACTAGAAATACTACCTTTGCTAATCTCTAATCTGGTGTTACTCACAGTTGGAAGGATGTATCAAAGCTCCATGCCAGATGCTTGTCATTTGCATGCAAGTCTTTCAGAGTTTGGAAATGCAAATTACCCAAATTGACCACATCCAGCATTTGAAGTCTGCTTCCACCCTGATGTGATCACTCTGCCTGCCTGGTACCTAGTGCTCTCTCTCAGCTGGCCATCTAAAGAGGGAGAACATGCTGATGGTGTAATACAGCTGCTTCAAGCCAAAAAGCAAATTGAGAAGGGCCAGAGTGGGAATGAGATGGCAGCAGCCCCCAGTGGCTTATGCCCAGAGGGTGCAAGATGCTCAGAGCCTCTTCCAGGTGGCACCAGGGCTGCTTTCCCTACAGGCATCACCCACAGGTTTGGTCTAGGGCTTTCAGGAACTCCAGCACAGAAGGAGATGTTTTATTTTATTCCCTGCATTAAGAATGGTTGTGCAGCTGGCTGATGGGTAACTGTTGTGGTGAAAGGTTGTGCTAGAAATAAAGTAGGTTAGGAGTAGTAGATCAAATTAAGAGAAAAACATGCTAGTAGCTTGGCTGAGGAACAAATGAGGACAGCATGTAGCATCGACAGTTAAAATTAAACCCACTGTCCTCATTTGTCCCTTAGCTACCCAGGCAGGTTTCTTACATGTTGCTGCCAGATTATTTTCTATGCACACACAAAAAGCAAGTCCATAACGTATCTGTGCAATAATCCATCTCCCCAGAAGCTGTGTCATCAGTGTATGTCCTCAGGACACTGACTGTGTGCAGGAATTAGGTGGATGGGTATGAAAGAGGTAGCTGGCACTTTGCTGAGGATATCAGAACATGACTTTATTTTATGGCTTTTTCCCCCCTCTGAACTAGAAATCCTGTTGAGAAAAGAAGTAGATTCTGATGCTTGTTCAGTGCCTGCAAAAATGGGCGTTTCTATTGGCATTGATAAGAACTCTCTTTTTTAAGAGCTCCCTAATGTGCATTTTTTTGAATCTTTTCCTCTCCATATCCAAACCAATTTGACACGATGCAGCATGGTGAAGGTGTTCAGATACCATTGTCTGAGATGATAACCTGAGATTCTATGAATGCCTTCTGTCATTATATCAATGCCTATGACCACTCATTTTCCCATCTCAAAATCAGTTTGAACCCAGCAGAAGAGTTCAAGGTAATATGTTTCCCACACAGTTGAGCCATTCACTACTCTAGCATGATGACTCTGTGGACTTCCAGCCTCCCTCAGCTGCTCCCCAGGGGGCTCTGGGTCCAGTGAGAACACCCTGGATGCCCCAAGGTGTCTCAAGCAGCACAAGGCATCCATCCATCCGTATTTCAGCAACTAAATCCTACCTTTGCCGATGCAGCCTGCAGAGATGCATAGCTCACTGTGTGGCATTTCCCTCCAGACTCTGCTGGCTGCCTTTACTCCATCTGTTCTGCCTGAAATGGGATTGCTGAGCCCCTGCTTGGCACTGAACAATTGGTGTCTTCTCCATCCCACTGCTAATCATTAGACAATCCAAGCTGGATCAGCAGGTAGCTTCCTGTGGAACACAGCAGATCATAGAATTAAACCATGTTTGCCCCATCTCCAGACAGCACTGGACACAGGGGTTTGACACTGCTGATGATCATAGTGTGATTTAGATGGGCTGATAGTCACCACAGGTTATCTTGCACCAGCAAGACTGAGTTTATGCTTAGATGTCATCCTCAGACACGCACACAGTCAGGTCTCAGACACATATACTAAAGTCCCTAGGTGTGACTTTACCAGGAAAGGCTAGGAGAAAATTCAGCCAGAGGTCACCTGAGTCACTGTCTATAAACCACTACCGGATCTGTGATTTCTGACATAGCACTTTACAGAAATGGAGAGGGCTGTTGAAAGCCAGATGCATACACACACAAAATCAGTATATTAAGAGGCAAAAGACCCATTTGACAGATAGTGAGCATGAGAAAATGAAAAGCAAATGGGATGCTAAAATATTTTATGCTACATACTCATCACAGAGAAAGGGAGTTGTGTTTTTAATGAGCAAAGATGTATCATTTCACTTACTGAGCCTTCCAGCTGATGATAAAGAGACTTGCTTTAGAGCAGCAGGATTAAACAAGGTGCAGATATGGCTTATAAATTGCTATGTACCAAATGTGAACAGATTGCCCTTAAATGTCATTCTTATGTAGATAAATCAATCCTAGTTGAAAAGAACAGTTCAGCATTGGAGGAGGTGAAAGAAAAAGCAGTGTACCTGCCTCCCCTTATGCCTCATAAAGGATCCAGCTTTACTAAGAGATCTGCTCCAGGCTTTATTCAGCTGTAAGTTTATTCATAAGGCCTCAGCATGTGTATCATCCCTTTGTGGTGCTGAGGGAAGCTGGACAACAACAGACTCTGCTAAACCCTGACGTGGCCCATGCAAAGCTTCTTCAGCCTCCTGCACTTTGGCTTGGAGGTGCCATGGACCACCTCGAGCCCCCAGGAGGAAAGACTTCTGTCTTACCCCACAAGCATTCACAGCACAGCCTTTCCCCTGGCTTAGAACCCCAGCAAGCCCTTCAGCCCTTAACATGAGTCAGGCATCAAACCCTGCAGTCTTCAAATCATGAAGACCTTTTCTTCTGTGGAGGTCTTCACCTCACGAGAACTCAGCACTACTAAAGGAAGCAAGAAACAAGTTGGCAGCAGCCTGAAGAAAGCAGATAGTGATGAAAGCAGATTATCCTCTCTTTGCTTCCACTGTCTGAAATGCAGGTCCTGCCTTGGCACCAGCCCACAGCAGTTCTGCTGCCATGGGGGAGCTCACATGAGGAAACGCTAGCCCCAAAAGGTTGCAGGGAACCACTGAAGTGATAGCAGAAACTCAGCCTTGAAGAAATGAGATTTGCAACAAGGCAGTTTCCCCCCACAGTCTTTGTGCCCTCTTTGAGGATGTAAAGAGGAGTCAGGAGTGCACGCTGGCCACTTGAGGCCTAACATCTGGTGGGTACTGGTCTGTATCACCACTGAGGGACAACTGTCAGTCCATGGATCAAAATGGCTGGGAAATCTCTGTTCAAGGCACTGCCAGGAGCAGGAAGCATTACCAGGAGTCAGCTGCAAAAGACTGAGAGAGATTGCTAGAGCAAGGAAAGACTGCAGGGAAAGAAGGTGATCTCTCCTAAGCATCCCTCCCAGCACACATTTGGAGTAAGAGGATGAGGCTAGTCCAGGATCTCTCCTTTTGAGCAAAATGGAAAAGGGATTGCAAAGGACTGAGAGGCTCAAAGAGTAGGTGCCAGAATAACCTAATGTATCCAGAGATCAGGAAGGCACAGAGCCTCAACGCTTTATCCGGGTCTTCTAATGCTTATGATGTTTCGTTCTAGTGCTTCTTGAACTTGATAATCTTAAGCTACTCTATTGAAGGAGGATTAGAGGGCAGTAAAAGCATACCTATCTTTAAAATTGGCATTAGTGGTGATCCTGGGAATTATAGACCAATGAGCCTTACTCTGAACTAGGCAAATTAGCTGAAAAGATAATTAAAGCTCAAAGAATAAAACATCTAGATGACAGTGGTGATATAACAGGAACAAACCAACACTGCTTCAACAAAAGTATTCATGCCTCACACAACTTCCAGAATGCTTTGTGCATGTCAGCAAAACAGCAGATAAAGGAAAAGTGAGGTGGTTTATTTGGACTGTCAAAAAACCTCCATCTACACTCCTCAAGCTGACTGGCACCATTTGAAAGCAAAGCAGTCAAAAGCAAGATGTAAGCAGCTATTGAAGATCAAAAACAAGTTCAAAGAACTGCTAAAACACAATCAGTGGTCAATCTGGTGAGTGATTTCACACATAGCAGCAGCTGTATGGGCAATAGAATTAACAAATGATCACAGCTGCAAGGAGTCTTTAGCATTCTCCTCCTCCCTTTGTGTATCTCTATTACAAGAGCACCTCTGCCACCTCTTCAAGATCACACAAGTGTCTGTATTCACCTGTCCTGGAGGAAACCATGGAATGCCAGTTGAGCCTGGGCTATGAGTCTTTACCTTTCTTCCATAAATCTTATACTACTCAAAGGACAGGAGAAGGGAGAGTCTCAAATCCTCACTTCCTGGTGCCATGCCATTTCCTGAGCATCTCAGCTTGTCTCATCCCTCTATAGATTTTCAAACCACATGATTACAAAAACAGAAGCTAGAAGTTGCCTTTGCTAAGCATTTTAAAAGCCCAGATAAAAGGAAATTCAACAACAACAACAAAACCAAAGGATTTACAACAACATGACTTTGAAGCCAACTCATTTTGGAGCTGCCTCTTCCCTTGTGATGTGTTAGGGGGACCACAGCTGTGATAATGCAGGACTCTAATGCCAGATACAAGTGGAGCACAGCAAGCAATACTGACAGAAATCACCTTTCCTTGCCAGATGTGGTACCCCAAAGGGTGTCCATAAGGCAAATGCCCTCTGGGCTGTGTGTTGTCAAGCTCAACACAGCATTTGAGTGCATAAAGAATGAGGTACAAAGAATAAAAACCTGATAGACCCAGACTAGCTCTGTTGGTAGAGCCTGGTACTAAAAACGCCAAGGCTGTGCATTCAATCCCCATATTGGCTATTCACTTAAGACTTGAACTTGATAATCTTTTGGAACTTGGGATTAGCTCCAACTCAGAAGATTCTGTGATTCTGTGATAATGGCCTGTGCCTGCTCTGCCACTGTGTCACCCAAGTGCAGCCCTATTTGACTCTGGGATTGAAGCATGGGACACATAAGGGTGAGTCCCATCTTCTGGCTTTGTCTATGACAGCTCTGCAAAATGACACAGTAGGAAACAGAGTGTAGCAAAAACGATTTGAAGCCAGTAGAGTTTTCTGATGGGGAGAGATAGGGAGATTGAGGTGGTGTAATACAGAAAGAAGATGAATACAAGGGATGGGAAAAATAGGTAGAAAATAACCCCTGGACAGGCAGAAGTAAATTGTTCCCTCATATAGACTGCCCAATAATACCAGAACAGAAGACGTGCAATTAGAATGAAAGGCGATGAATTTTGAATTGATAGAAGGAAAAACTATTTTTAGACAATGAATACTTAACCTGTAAAGTTCATTGCCATGCGATTTTACTGAGGACAGAGGCTTAGCAGCACTCAGAAGAGAAAAAGCTATTGATATGAATAATGAAAATATTCACCGTTACACTTGACAGAATAAAATCTCTCTGGAAAGGATTTTAACTCCTCCAGGCCCAGTGAGAACCTCTGCTGCTTGACTAGGAGGGGAGAAGGGACATGTGTCCTCGGGTTGTTCTCTGTTCTAAATTGTGGATGTCCACCACAGTGGCTGCCACCTTCTCTGCAACTCTCAGTGCTGGGAAGAGAAAGAAGACAGAAACCAGCCAGAGGAGCAGCAGAGATGCTCTCGTATGATAATTCCAGCAGTCTGGTAGAAGGGATTTTAATTGCTTTTCATTTCCATCTCTGCATTGTTCAGCCATCTGCTGGTTCCCAAGGCCAAAGAAGCAGCTTAATATCTCTGGGAAAGGAGAATTCAGCCTGCTTTCTGCATTCTGCCAGATGAGGCTATTGCTTTATCTCCTGCAAATCTGACCAAAGTATCTCTTCTTGGCAAAAGAGTTGGCTGGTTTTCAGCTAATCATCTTGACATCACCCATAACTTCAGCATTTTCATAGAAAAGCCAAAGTTTTAAAATAATTACACTTACCTGAAGCTGCAGAGTAAATACTTAGGTGCTAGTGATCCTTTAAAGGATTTACAGAGGAGACTGCCCTTGTATCGGTGCCATTTTGCATTCAGTATTTACCCTCCCTCAAAGGAGGTCAGCTTCAGTTACTGTTGCTCACTGAGATCAGCATTGATGGTTCCCCATGAGACATGTCACATTATGAAGCAAGTGTGGCAGAGGAATGTGGTTTGCCATCTGTCCCACGGAGAAAACTTGTAATGAATCTCTAAGGCCTTCATTCTAAGGCCACCTTCCTCTGCCTAGGGATGATCATGTTAACTCTTTCCTCCGTGGACCATCTTCATCCCAAGAATGCAAAAGATTTCATTAACATTGCCTCAGCAGCCCAGCACACCAAGGAAGCAGGTGGGTGGAAACTATCTCCATTTGGACCTGAAAAAATAACATGTGAATTAAGCAGCCTGCAAATCCTTAAGACCTCCCTGCAGNCATCTCCATTTGGACCTGAAAAAGTAACATGTGAATGAAGCAGCCTGTGTGAGCACAAAATACAAATCCTTAAGACCTCCCTGCAGGGCCTATAAGGCACAATTTCTGCTCCGTGAGTAGCTCAGAGCATTGCAATACATCAACCAGGCAACCTCCACCTGCCTGCTTCCCCTTGCTCAGCCTGTTCAGGGCATGCTGCCAGGGCCAGCCACGGTGCAGAACACAGCTGGGGCAACTCTGCTGCTGCCGTGCCTGCAGCACATGAGCTCAGCTCAGCAGCTACAGGCACAGCCAAGACACGGCAAGCCCACATCTGGCTTCTTCTCTCTCCAGAGAAGGCCTGGGGAATGACCTATTGCCACCAGCCTTGGTGTTCAGCCGGGCAGCTCCTATTGGGATTTGGGCTTGATCACACCAAGCACACCACCAGTAGCTTGCCTTAGGTCAAGGCATCAGCACCAAAGCCCATCTAGCCACCAGGAGCCAATCCAATTTTCTCCTGAACATAAGTATAGTTTAAGTATACACAGCACCCCGTGGCAAGGACTTCTGCTGCTTAGCTACATGATGTGTGAAGAATAGGTGGTTCCTTTTCTGAACTTCCTAGTTGTCAGCACAGCTTGATGAGCTCCTGGATCTTGCATTGGACAAGTGATAAATGAAAAGCTGGTGAGAGGAGAGGCTGTGTTTCAGGCAGTGTTTCCTGACCTCAAGGGAGAATTGCAGAAGCTGAAGTGGGTGCACAAGTACCAAAAGAAGGCTGGGTTAGCTGTGACCTTCTCTCTCCTTATCACAAAGCCAAGGTGCCTAATCCAGGGCTCTGTGGGTCCAGGTGAGGTTTGAGTCAACTTGTACTTGAAGGTCCAGGTGAGTGGCAGATGCTTGCTCACTCTCATGCACCATGCACAACTGCACTTAGTAGCCCTTGCTCCCAGGTGTTGTTGAGGAGTACACCAAGTCACATCCCACAGCCACCCACAGAGAATAAATCAAATCTATGTGATACTAGAGGGAAAAAATATGAAAGAACTGAGAGCAGAATGCACAGCAAATAGTAAACAACCATTTATGACTGAGTTCTACTAAAATATTGGAAGTGATGCTGAACTTAGCATCAAAGAACAGTACAGTCTATACCAGACATAAGGAATAGTCTGGCACCCGTGGGGGTTGTGATAAACCCAGGAAATTATTAATCTGTCTAAAGAAAAAGGAAGAAAGAAATAAAGAAGTTCTTCCTTTGGAGGATAAAGTGGATTTTTATTACCCATGCAGCAAGGTATCAGGACTGTTTTTGTGAATTACTTTAGGTGATTATATACACAGCTAAGTAGGATGAAGTCAGAAGATGGTTGATCGTCTTCTGGGAAGGCATGAATTAAAGGATTTTAGGAGATGAATAAAGAACTTCAGATAAGGCTCTAATGGATCAGAGGATACTGCAGCCATGCTGTTGCTACATTAGGGTAAGAGCTGCCTGGGGGAGGCTTTTCAGCAGCAATTAACCCTTAGTCAGCCAACCTTTCTAAAACAGGAGCAAAGGCATCGTGTCAATGAACTGCTTACAGATTGAGCCTGTCAGACCTTGAAATGCCTCTTCTTCGCTTTCTTGTGTAGCCCCAGACAAAGGCAGCCAGCTGAAACCTTCAGAAATCTTGTGATTTGTCTGTAGAGATGCTGAGAAAGAACACTACCTGCTTTTCTCCCTCTGCCTTGCCTTGCAATTGATTTGGCAGTTCTTAAGGTCCCAGATCCCAAAGGCTGTCGGATCCTTCAGTGGCCACAGCCAGGCAAGACAGCTCCTGGTTTCTGACACCTATACTTTACAGTCTAGGATGTGAAATAAGCTTGCCAAACTCATTTCACACAGTAGCTGCCATGCATTCACCAGGCCTTAATAACAATAATTGATAAATACTTTTCTAAGTAGAAAATACACTCTTCCAAGAGAATCTCTTCTCACTTGAATAAAGTAGAGGACAGCTAGCCTTTTCCCTGGATGAAAAGTTACCTTTACTGAACTTAGATAAGACTGGAAAAAAGTAAAATAACTAACTTCCCACCTTCCTCCTGATTTCAAAATCCCACTGCCCTTCACAGCAGGGTTTATGCTACATCTCGAGCATACCCAAGCAGAACCCCTGGAGAACAGGTCCTGCAGAAGCAGTGCTCAATTAAAGGGCAGGAGGGAAACACCAAGCCTGTCACTGCAGAGGCAAGAAAACCACGAATAAAATGCTGAGAATGCTTCTGCAGGAGACACAAATCCTCCCAGCTGGCAGTGAGGAACTGAGCTCGGTTGAGAGGAGCAGGGGAGTGGCTAATGTGTGTGACTGTTTCCACAGCTGGACACAATACAAAGGACCAGCATGAAGTTCTATAGCCTGTTTTATGCAGGTGGGATGAGCTACTGGCTTGCTGGGCCTACAAATTACTAGCTGTGCCTGTAAAGCTCTGAAAGACCAATCTCCAGTGTGGCCACAGAAGAGTCATTGCCTGTGACCCATCCACACATCCCTCTCACAGTCAGGCTGAAGCACAGGCAGTCAAACTCAAGCACACCCAACCCTACCTAAAGAGCAGTGCCTGCTTACCTGGAGAGCAAAGTCCTTCTCCCAGAACTCTTCCAATTAAAAGCACTCCATTTGGTGTCTTTGCTGGGTAGGACAAGGGAGATTTAACTGTTGTCTGTCTGCTGTTGAATGTGCTGAGTTTGCAGCCCAGCAAACTTGTTAGGAAGTCATGAGCTTCTGATGTGAAAAGCTTGTGCAAACAAACTCTGGAGAGTCACCAGCCACCCAGTGACAGGGGGTATCTTCTCTTCCTCACTCCTCGTTCCTTCTTTGACCCTCAGCAGAGAAGCTTCCAAAGCATTCTGGTAGGTACTCAGGTTCAGCCTGTCTTTCAAGAGACAAAACCGTTTTACTCATTTCTGTTTCCATCTTTCTGCCAGAGCAGGGCAGACAGAGCTACTGCAGTTCAAGCTGAGAGGCAGACGGCAAGGGTCAGGATTTCCTACAGTCCTGCAAGCTGCTCCTGCAAACCCTGGGACAGCTGTCTCAGGCGATGGCTGCAGATTGCCCTGCGCTGTCTGTCTGTCCTGTGCTCCCACAGTGGCCTGCTCTGAGCAAACAGGGCTGGTTGTTTTACACGCACACACTCAGACCCCCCATTGTGCCTCCAACCCAGTCACCTGCTGCTTTGTGCTCTCCTGGCCTCGTGTAGGAAATGCCTTGTCCTTCTTCCTCAGTTTCCCCAGGTATAAAAGATTAAGGTTTTGCTGCGTTTTCCCAAGGAGTTGCAACCCATTACTAATTAGTGCCTGCAAAATGCTTTCAAGCTCCTCAAAGGGAAGGTGCAAAAGAAGGACTAAATATCATTAACAGCTTTATTTTACACACAGCAGAAAATTAATGAGGGGCTAGCTCCTCGTGAACTGCAACTACCATCCTGCTGAGTAAATTTTTGTTTCATAGCAGGTATTGTGCACATTGTGTTCCCAGAGCGCTCCCATATGGAATATTAACCTCTGAACCAAACTGCTACCAGCTCCTGGTGTCTGCTCTCTTACCAAGCCTGTTGATATGCTATGCACGGCTTTTCCATTCACTTCCCTGGAGGTGCCTGGGATGCTGGTGACAGGTAATGGAGACTAGAGGGGGAGAGTCAGAAGACATTTCAAAGGGATGAGGTGTCTGCTTCCAGCCTCCTAATAAAGGGCACAGGAAAGCAGAAACTGGCTAATACTAGTCTCTGAACTGAATTGCTCTGAGGATTTCTCCACGAAGCTTATCCAGAGTGTCTCTGTTACCACTTTGCCATTGTCAGGGCTTTCAAATGACAGCCTGGGGTCCCAGGGCTGGCAGCCACTCAGGGACTGTGAGAGAAGTCATAAAAACACTGTTCTTGCTAATTTAAAAGTCAGGTCTCCTGTTGAGCATGTTTGAAGTTAGAAGGAGCATTGCCTCAATGCAGTTCATGGAATGGGTCTCAGCTGGTGTACCTGCTGCCTTCACATGCCAAACATATGTCTGCTGGGGAAAAAGCATTTCCCTCCACAGAGACAAGGACACAGAGGGTCCCAACCAAACCCTGGGCTCCTCCAGGCACCTGGCACTGGGTGTTAGGGACTCCTGCAGCTAGACTCTGCAGCACCCTCTGTTCCACAAGGATCCTCTGTCCCCATGGTGGGGAAGCACAGAGCCAAGGGGTTCACAGCCACTGCTGCCCCTGTGCCTCTCTTTCACCCTGACATCAGGTCACCCACATTCTCCACTACTCCCCACAGTCCCTCAGGACAGTCAGGGAAAAGCAGCCAGGCTCCACATGGAGTTAGGGCTGCCACAACTTGGATTCTCTATCAGACTGTCTCTTTCTTGCCCACACACTGGGTTACCAGTGGACACAGAGCTCTTGAACAAAGCTGTCCCCTGCCAGGGTTGCCCAAAGTCAGGACAGCCTGCACAGGAAAGTGCTGCCTCCAGCACACTCCCATGGGAAGTGTAGGAAATGCATGTGGGAAATCCCAGGAGAAATGGGATCCCTTTGCAGACTCCTTGTCTCTAGTCCTCTAAAACCTCTGCTGCTGGCAAATATCTTCAGAGTCCAAAATGTGAAGCAGGGGAACAGCATGTTTTTTTCAGTGAAGGAACCACAACTTCCATCTTCCAATTTCGCCGCATGGGAAGCAGCTCATCTCCCAGAAGCAAAGTGGCAGGAGTGTTCTGGGACCTCACATTTTCATGGTATTTCAACACCTTCAGTCCCAGCATGGGTCCTTTTTTAAAGGAATTTACAGCAACCTTAATACATCAGAGACTGGTGTTCCAGGCCAAGGTCTCAACATGTTCCAGTAAGATCCAGGTCATTTTGTCCATAAAGCCTTCAAAAGAGCATCTGCCAGTGCAAGTGAGGTCAGTAAGGCATGGTGTTTGCTGGGCTGAATGTCAGCCGAGACAAAGGACTCCCTTCTGAGTTAAACTGTGAGATGAACATGTGGGGAAAACACCAGAGTCCTCTCTGCCTGGGAACAAAATATGGCTAAGTCATGTTTGTCAGCCTTAGCAGCAGCTGGTACACAAAACAGCTTTGTCTGTCTACTTGTTTCCCCTATAATTGTCTCGCTCTGTTTCATGACACTTCTCCATCCTCTTCCAAACCCTGACAGTGCCTCTGAAGCAATATGCTTGATGTAATTTTAAGGACTGGACATTGGAGGCTGGAGCTAAGTAGTTTGGCTAATTTCTTTCTCTTTCCTGGTTGTGAAATCTAGGAACAGTGGAGTCCTTTCGTAAAATTATCAAAAAGCATTCAACCCACCTGCATGTGCCACACACAGTTCAAATTTCAAATTAGAAAAGTAAATGCATACCTTGTGCTGCAGCCTCTTTCCCCCATGCCCTGGTCTCCCTCCTGCCTGCCAATGCCACATTCACAGCCAAGGCAATGGCTGTGAGACACAACCTGGAGCAGCAGACAGCTGTATCTGGCCTCATCTCGATGTGCAAGCAGCCCAGGTTCAGAGCCATCACAAGAGCATGAAGGTGCCATATTTTTCCTGGGAGAGGAATCAGCCCGATCAGGACAGCTGCATTATCCCTAATAAGTGAGGCTGGAGAATCAGTTTTCCAACTGCTCTAACTGGAAGAGACAGATGAGCTTTTGGACACTTAAAGCTTTTCTCAGGTCTGAGACACAAGCAGATAATGTCAGATGAAGGATGGGATGGAGAAAATGGTGCTGATGTTTCACTTCTTTACATTCATCAGACAGACAGTCTGAGAGGAGAAGGTAATAAGGTTATTAGTCTGCTTCACATAGCCACAGCCTCTGCTGTGCCCAGAAGGAAAACGTCACAGCAAAGGGAAGTTCCCTTTTCATACCAGCATACTGATGGTTGAAATGTCACCCTTGAAACAAGGCAGGAGCACATCAAACCATTCCTGAACCACCTCCCAGCTGAGCTAAAAAGTCACTTGGACTGTATCCACATTGCTCTGCCAGAGCAGCTGCCAGAAACAGCAACAAAAAGGATGCTCCTGCATTCCTTCAGCACAGCTTGTAGACAGGACCCCATCCAAACTTCAGATTGTGTTTAACTGGTATGCACAGGTTCACCTGGTCTCCTAGGGATTCCCATAATTGAACACGTTTTAACTGGGCTAAAAAATATACTGTCAACCTGGAACAAATGCTGAGAGGCTGGCTGGAATGGGCTCTCAGCAAGGGAGCTGTAAGTATCTCATCCAATTGTGGGTTCAATTCCTGTTCCCATAGTCAGAACTGTTCGGGCCCAAGGAAGGGCAGCATTGCCCAGCACAGCCCACAGCTGGTGGCCAGCTCCCCACTAGGGACAGGAAGACAATTGAAGCGTTGTGTTTCACAAGCACAGACTTTGGGGTTCACCCAGAACTAGTTGATCTCAACAGGGAAAGGGAAAACAGTCAGTTCTCAGCACTGATTTCAGGAAGATGCCTATCGAGGGTGGCCCAGCCTGTAGTCTTGCTTGTTGAAGGGAGGGGGTTGGGGACACTCCTCCATGGGCTGCTCTGATGCTCCCACTTCAGAAATCTGCAAAAGCTGAAGGGGGAGCAAAGCATCTCTAAAATGTGGACAGTACTGCATTGCCAGAAAAAGGAAGGAAGTGGGAGCCTGAGCCTTACAAAAGCACAGCCCTCTCTTGCTAGCAATTTCAGAAGAAGTGTCTTCATGCTGTGTAGGAAACATCCTTGCAGTAATTGACAGGGAGAATTTCAATCAGAAATACATCTCCTGTAAGGACTGCTTTGGGGCCCAAACAGAGAAAGCAACCTGCAATCTACTTTGTATTGCTGAGCAATAATGGGACCAGGTGAGATGGAAAGCAGATGGAAAGAAAGTGAATAAGGCTCCAGTCACTGGGGAAAGTGGAAACAATCAGGACACTGACTGCCACAATACAGGATGATGCTGCTTCAACCAGCTCTGCACTAATCAGAGCCCCGGCTCTCTCTCCCCTCCAAATCTGCCTCAAGACATTCAAACAGTAAGCAAACTCCTGACCCCAAACTAGATTTAAAACCACTTTGTCTACAGCTTATCTCAACCAATAAAAGACCAGGAGCTTTTCTGAGTGCATGACTCCACTCAGTTCTTCCTCCAGGCAGCTTGTGCAAAGCTGCTTTCACTCTCCCTGCAGGATTAGCACCCAGTGTACTCACAACCTGATGGATAAGGTGCTGTCTGTGTAGTGCCTAAGCCAGAAACACAGCAAGCTGGTCAGGCTCTTGCTGCCAGCTGATGAGGGCGAAATGAAGGGAACATCTGCAGGGAAGAAGAGCAAATGGGTCACCACGCACATCCCACCTCTTCTCACCAGGTGGAAACAGCAAGCCTACTTAACCCAGGCTCTCCCTTTCTGGGCTGGCCTTGGCTCTGCCACTCACTCCTGCCTTCCTGCCAGGATTTGGCCAGCTCTGCCTTGTCACTGCCACCAGCTGTTTACACTACAGGGAAGCCTGGAGCTGCCTCTCAGCAGGTCAGCCAGGGGTAGCATCACCCAGCCAGCTCCACCCAGGCACGTGCATTAGTTGGCCTGGCAGACAGACTTTTGCCCTGGAATGAAGCCCAAGGGACACAGCAGCCAATGCAGGGCAGCAAAGTCCAGCTATCACCTGATTTTCTCAGGCTGTCAAAGTAGAGAAAGCACTTTTTTTATTAACTCAGCACTAAATGGAAATCTTCTGAAACTGATTTTATTCCTCAGATCCCTGCCCCAGTAGGTTCAAGGTTCAAAGGGACAACCTGGAGGGAATACAAAGCATGGCTAGGTTGAAGAAAGACTGGAACGTATCAACTGAAGTAACATAGGAATGGCTTCTCAGTGCCCAGAAGGATTTCTGACCAAAACAGAAGAAACACAGGGCAACGTAAGGCCCTGGAGTATCCCATGAGGAGAGGAGCAGCATCCTGCTCTCCTCACTATGTGCTTTTCCTTCTTCTTCCCCATCAGGCACGGTGCTTGCCATGGGGTCCTCCTGAAGCTAGGGCACTGGCCAGACTGGACTTCACATCTGCCCTAGAACGTCTGTTCTTCCCAAAGAACTTTGGGAGGCCAGAGACACCTCTGTGAAGGGAAACAAAAGGCACTGAAAAATTTCAGAAAGTTTTACATAACTGTGAAACCATTTCCCAGGAAGCTGTTTTTGTGCCATCTTTTTATATTTCAAGCCTGTTCCTGTTCTCTTATTTTTTTTTTTTTTCCCCACAGTAGCAGCAGCAGTGTACTTAGCCTGGTAAATAATGCATACTGCTCTCGCTGCTATGCAGACAGACAAAGGCAGGTAGTGTATCAAAGAATAAAATTGTACAGCGAATTGCAGTGTAATAGCTGTAATTTAGTGCCCTGTGGGCGATCCAGAGATTCAAAAAGTATCAGAGACCCATGCTCGGCGCTGACTGACAAGGTGACTGGAGATACAGCACAGTGTTTGACCTTTGGATTGTTTCCAACCTAAGCAGAGCCATAAAAAATTCAGGAGACCATGCTGTCTCCCAGCAAAATGGTTTGTGGGGTGGATAAATAGATGGATTTTGTGTGAACACACAGACAGTTTATTTATGTGGGTGCACAGAGATAATTAAAGAAACGCTGATCAAGACGCAGACTACTTATATAACAGAAACGGCTGGGGAAGCTGGGGGTGTATCTGGGTTGGTTTTTATTGTCTGCTTGCAAGAATGAGGGGAAGTCTTCATTAGGGCGCCAGCTGGATCCCAGCTCAGGAAATCTCAACTGATTTCACATGCAGACTAGCAGCTAATGATGTGTGTGTGTGTGTCTGTCTGTCTGATTTCAGCTCTTTGGTCATCTTAGACTTGGGGGCATGCAGATTCCTTGCCAGGTTCCCATTTCTGGAGCATTTGTCTCCACCAATCACCCAGTAAGTCATTTGAGAAAGCAGAAATGATAGCATGAGAAATAATGCTATTTTCAGACTCCCTACTAGCCTCTTGATCAGAGGCAGTGAGCCGCACGTTCCCTTGGAGGTAAGCAAAGACCTGGAAGGATCTAATCACTCTCCTTCTACCTAAACAAGACAAGAGCATGCAGGGATGCACAGGGCTGTCACCTCCCATTTGCATACATCTTTGTGTAGAAGCAAACTCCTATCTTCTCCCTCCTCAGGGAGCCTGAAGCACCCTGTCCTTACAAGCCTCTCTCCCATTACCCTAGGGAAAACAAGAAGCAAAGGGTCAGTCATGTTCTCCTAGGAGCACAGGGGCTTGATGACCACCAGGATGAACAAGAGGGGCTTTGAAGCAGGAGGGTGAGTGGGAAGGACAGTGCTTAGCATGAATATTAGGCACTTTCTTTTCAAAGAGCATCTCACTGTCCAGAAAACCACAGGACACGTTAGAGGGCAAGTCCCTCACTGTCCCTGCAGACAAGGATGGACTCAGTCTGACTGCACAGCAAGGTGCAGGAGCCAGGGAATACATTTACATGGTTGTCCTCTCTCATAACAACTGACAGCTCTGTTTGGATCGGCCATGGCACTCAGCAGCCCTTCTGCCACACGACAGGCCTGCAGAAGAGACAATGAGGGAAGAGGTAGAGATTTGGTTTCTCCAGCCTCCATCAGCAAGACTACAGAAACCTTGAGCACTTCACTACTCTAACAGCACCTGGAACCTTGTAGGACAAGTTCCCCATGGGATCTGGATAGAGAATATGGTGTTTTTGACAAACAGCAGGTGTGGTTCAGCTTCCTCATGCCTTTCACAGCACTGTAAACTGAAACCAGAGATCTTAATGCTCCTGGGATGAGGAGATGGGGGAATGCCACACATAAATTGAGTAGAAAAGTCAAGATGGGAACAGAAGAGGATTTGCCACCAGCCCATTATCTCCTAACAGCCAGGCAAGGAAGAAGAGCAGGTGAGAATGGGGTGACAAGGGCAGGAATGGAGACTGTGCACCAGATGACTGAGCTAGAAACCAGACATCCAGCACAGGACCACAAATGCAGTGTGTGAGCTCTGCATTACCAGGCAAACCTTGCCACCCTTAATCTCTGCAGCCTATTTGCCAAGTACTTTCTGGTTCCCCGGAACCTATTCAAGGGGATAAATCTCCAAGAAAGGGCTCAGCTTGTGAACATAGCTAAGGGACCCCAAGTTAAAAGCATTGCTATAAAGCCAAGTCACCCAATTTTGAACTGGCAGGGAAGGCCAGGGGGTTCTCCTCAAGAGAGTCTTCAATATCCCACAAGCAGGTCAGAAGCAAACTTGTCTGGGGAAACTGTGATGGCCACGTTTTCCCTCCCCTGACACTTGCCAAATGTTAAAAGCAGGGCATGCTGCTCTACTCAGCCATGCCCTGATTCAGAACGCACAGCTCCCCGTGACTTCCCAGGCAACCAGCAGGACGCTGTTCTGCCTCTGCCTCACGCCGCCCGTCTCTGTGATGGATGCACCTCTGCTGGCTGCAGAATAAACTCAGCCACAGGGTTGTGGCCCCAATAACACAGCACTTCATAAAGCTGCTTGGGTCTCTCTCTCTGTTCTCAGATATTTATAAGGGACCCATCCCCGCAATATATCTGACCACTTCACCCTCAAACAGGTATTTTTTCTTGTAACCGTGCTCTTATCCTTGCTCAATAGACAGAAACCATGCCCACACAATTTCTTAGATCCTCAAGATGATGTAGTGTGGTTTTGGGAGGACAGCAATGCCTTCATAAAGCACAGAACATAAATGACTGGGACAGGCCCAAAAAAATGTCTCCAAACTGGCACCTGGCATAAGAACACTTGGGGTGACATGCTGGGGGGAATGGGCAGAGACTAAAGCAGAGGGGAATCTCCAATTTCAGTCATTCATTTGGGCAAATTTGTACCTCAGTTCCCAGGTCTGCAGGGACACATCCACTGGACCTATGGAACCCTCTTAGATCACATCTCTAAAAGCCATTGTTCCCGTTCTCCTGTTTCCTCCGCACTAACACAGCACGATTTGGAGTTCAGTTTCATTCAGCATCAAAGTAAGATCTGTGATTACACACTGTGCCTGGCTCTGTGAAAAGCAGGACTCCATCTGTTCCCACCACAATTACTGCACTGCATGGACAGACGTGATCTTGCATGAGGCATGCAACTCCTCAGAGTCCCTCATGTTTGACCGAGTTGTATGTGACACGGGCTTTCATCCAAACAGAACCTATTGATGAGGGCAGGCATTAGCCCTAACTACAGAATCCCTTCTTAGTCCAACTCTGCATTTCACCAATGCCAGTTTTGTCTCCAGTAGGTTGTTTTGATTAATTTCATTTAATTAATTCTGTAATCTCAAGCTGTTCCCAGAAGCCGTGTGAAGCCCATCAAGGTGGAAGCAGAGAACATGATGCACACAAACTGAAGATGCAGTCCATTGGATTCTCAATATTTATCTTCCCAGAGGAAAAAAACCACCCCACCCTACAGGAGCATCTTTCACACAACTGAAATCTGACAGCGCTTTTTGTTCCTCTTCTGCTCCCTGGCGGCATTTAATTCTGCACTCTTTGCCGGTAGGGGCAGATATGTCTGCACTGGAATTTTTGTCCCCTGGTCATCACTGCAAAGATGCAATTTCATCCCTGCTTAGAGAGCTTAGGGAGAAGGCAGGGAATTTATATGTTGGTCCTACAAGAGGGAAGGGGAGGAATAATAAAGCTCCGTAGCCCAGTTCTAGCTCACGGCACCTCTCAACTTGTTGTCTGCCTCATTTGCACTTAGTTTTTGTTTCCCCCAGGAGGTCAACACACAACTTCTGCCCTGGATAGATTTTCTTCTTATCCCAATGTGTTAGGAGTCATCATGTCACAGGGATTCCTCATTCCTGGCTGCCTTCAGCATCAAGATGCTTCCCTCCATCTCTTCACAGGTGCAAGCACACGGATGGAGGCCAGCTCACCCTGCCTGCTCTCACCTCTGTTTTTTCCTGCAGACAGGCTTGTCCATTGACACAGCACAGTGATTTCCTTCCTTTTGTGATCCCAATGACCAGCTGCATGTGGTACAGCAGGGCTGGGAGGGGAGAGGAAACATAGCATTGGGCTAGAGCTGGACGCTCACTATGCTGGGGGAAGCCTGTTCTCAGAAGGTCCCTGGAAGGTCCCCCCCATGTCTCATTGCCTAACAAGCTGGGGAAGGATGTGCTTGGGGAAGGATGTGCTTGGAACACAAAAGGCTCTTCCCTATGGTATAGCCAAGCATAAGAGATCAGGCCCCTGATTCAGTGCTAGCCCAGCTACTTCATTGCTGTGAAGACTGGGTCAGATACTGCCTCACATCTATAAAGTGAGATGTCTGGCCTCAGCCTCCTCTCAGACTTGTCAGAGGTCTGATTCATTTGTGCTTACAAAGCACAGTGAATCTTGCAGATGGAGAAGGCAAAAAGAGGTAGGAAGGTAGTAAATCAGGAGTGCCCAGGAACATTCTCCTAGACACATCCTGTAAACTAGCACCAAATGGCTCACATCCATATCATTAAACTCTCTTCACCTCTGAAACCATGACCTCATGAAAAAGCCCATTGGGAATGATCTTCTGCCCATAACTCCCAAATCATGTCTGGAAATTGTCTGGGACAGTCAAAGTGGGACCAAATCAAACCATGGCAGGGGTATGCTAACATGAAAATCTCATGGTTGAATTTGTATTCTAGAAACGTTTCCTGATGTTGCTTAATTTACTAGTAAAGACTTAATTACTAGTGAAGACTTAATGTCTGTTCTATTAAATTACCCTCAAAGTCAGCACTGCCCTGATAAAAATCAGCAAGTGTCCCTAAACCTTCCTGAAATCTTTGATTCCTCAGTCATTACCTTCCCATCTCCTCAATAAATGTGGAAAAAATTATTAAATAATCAATTTGTTATCACTTAAAGATAATCAGGTAATACGAAAAAGCCAGCAGAGAAAAAGCCAAGAACAAATCATGTAAACTGTTTCGCTTTCTTTGTCACAGTAACTGGAACAGTAGAGAAAGCAAGCCCATCAATGCATGTGCAGCTATCCTGATGTGTAGTAAGGCTTTTTGAAACAGTATTTGTCACAGGTATGCACTCTGAAACTCGTTATCAGTAGCCTGTCATCAGACCAGAAGGACTTACATAGAGCAGATCTATCAACTGGTTTCCCCAGTGACTTGGATAATCAAATAAAGTATGTTTATAAAATGCACAGTTAGCCCCAAGTCTGGAAGATAATGCAAGACTGAAGGCACAATAGGAAAAAAATAAAAGATTTTGGCAAATTGGAGAAATAGCTCACATTCAGCCAGCTAAAATTTCATAAAACTGGTGCAAAACACTGAACTGAGAAGGGGAAGAAATTAAATGCCCCAATAAAGAAATGGGGAACACCTACCTAGACCTCAGCACTGAGGAAACATTGAGGAATTACAGGACTGTGAACCAAATATGAATAGCCATTGTGAAAGTATTGCATTAAAAGACAAATTTCCTTCGTGGCTGCATTAGTAGGGCACACTGCCTATAAGACAAAGGGGATAAGTTTTTGCTTTCTCAATACCCACAAATTAGATAGGCTTAGTCTAGGTTTGGACTGGAGAAAGGTAACAAACAGTATCAGAGGTGCAAAATGCATAGGGTTGAAAGAAGAGGACTGAGTCTAGCAGGAAGAAAACAGAAGTGAGAATATGATAATGAACCTCAAATATATAAGGTTGTTAGAAGATGCTGATCAATTGCTCCCTGTGTGTGCTGAGAATAGGCTAAGATGCAACAAGCTCAATTAGGTTACAAAGAGGAGGCAAACCTTCCCAGCTACCAGCCAGTGAGCAGTGTAACAGGTACTGAGGAGGTGGCAGCATCCCTGCTGTGTTAAACACAGATATGGCAAACACCCGCTTGGGTGGCATCAGTTTATCTGATCCTGCCTCTGGGCACGTAGGTGCAGTGTCTTCTGTATGTTCCTCTAAGACTGGCAGTTGTGTATTTTTCGTTTCTAACACCACTTTGTTACTCATTTTGACTGCAAGGATGCAGTAGGGACAGCATAATCAGAGACACTGAGCAGGGTCTCACCAGGACCATATCCAATCTCATTATTGGATATGTTATTTGGTGTTCACCTGTATGTCATCACATCCTGTGCCTTCCTCTTACAGGCTTTCTGTTAGATCATCCCATTCCAGAGCCTACTAAAAACTATTTCATTCTTTTCCTTCTACCCTTCTGGCAGGAGATGTGTTCCATAATATGATTGCTCTCAAAGCTAAAAACTTTTGACTTCCAGCTTAGATATGCATGTTGACAATATCAGCTGTTTGATATGGTGTAGTTCAAATTCATACTAATGTCTGTGGATATTCTAAAACACAGAAGCTGATGTCATTACATGTGAAAAACTTCCAGATCTGTTCTTCAGGTTTCAAGAAGGAAAATACTATAAATTTGCAGATGAAGGCACAGTTTTTTCTTTTTTTTTTTGCATTAGCATGTAGATGACATGAATGACACTACATAGGAAATGAAAATGTAACGGGGATGGATGAAGAGGTGTCAGCTGAGGGCAGAACCAAGAGACACAAGATCACGTAATAGGCATAACGAGGTTATCAGCTTGATGGATTCAGGAGTGCCAGGAGGAGTAATACATGAATTGAAAACTGCTGCTTGCAATGGTGGGAATGGTGGTTTGCTTGTGAGGGAGGAACCAGTTCCCCTTTTCTGTCTTCCCAAAAGATGTAACAACAATGGTCACAGTCATCTGCCGCAAAATAGTGTATGTTTGTGTCTCTGTGCAGAAGTGTATGTGAGAACTGACAGTCCTCCCTGAATCAATACTCACCTTTGTGAAGGAGAAAATGCTTTCTGTTGAACTAATGGCTATTTCAGCCCATTGTAAACCATAACAGATGGGTTTCTTCAAACCTCTATGCATTTTTAGATTGTATTTACACTCACTAATCAAGTCTTCTGTCTAAGAGGGGAAAAAATAACATTCTCCCACTTTTTCATTTTCTCCCTCCCCCTGGTGCTGTGCTTCCCCAGGGCTGCTGGCTGCTCCTACTCAGCTTCTTTACTGCCTTCTGACTGAGCTGCTTCTGCTTGGAAAGCAGTTATCTCACAGTGTCTCACCTTGGAGGCAGGAGTTCTGGCTCCTTTGGGTTCAGAAGTATAGACTCTGTTACATGGAGTACCACATTGAGAAGCAGAAAAGAGCACAGCTGTCCCTCTTTTTCTCCAGACATAAAATGAGAGTGATGCTGTTACCAACACATGCCACCTCCTCACATAGTAAAAGTGAAGGAAGGGGGGGTGTTTGAAAGAAAAATGAAACACAGCAATTAGGTATCAGTATTATCACTGCTTCTAGAACAGGCATCTGTGCTCCCACCATTCTAGCAAAATTTCAGTCAGCAGAGGGTATTTAGTCAAAATGAAAACTCTGTATGTCTAATAAATGTTGCTCCTGCCCAGCCTTCCTTTTTTGTCAGCAAATAACTCTGCTGCTCTCTGTCATGTAGCAGCCATGTCCTACCCTGAAGACAGATGCGTATCAGTGGTGTTGCTTTTATTTTGCCTTTTTTTTTTTTAGTAAAAGATAGCAGTGTTTCATAAAAAAGCTTTCTTGGTCAGAACAAGAGTTGTCATGCATATGTAACATCATGATTAGCATCTTGCAATGAACTGGCTGGCATGCACAAGTGCTATCTCCAGGTAGATCACACAGCCAGCTTTTCCTCAGCTGCTTTAGCACGAATCTAGTGTTTGAGTAGAAAGCCCCAAGGACAATCTGAATAACACAATCACAGAATCAATTAGGTTGGAAAAGACTTCTGAGACTATTGAGTCCAACCTGGGATGGAAAACCACCATGTCAACTAGCCCATGACACTGTGTTCCACATCACCTTTTCCTAAAGACCTCCAGGAATGGTGACTTCACCACCTCCCAGGGCAGCCTGTTCCAATGTCTGACAATCCTTTCTGTGAAGAAATTCCTCCTCATGTTCACAAAAATTCTCATTTATCCTAACACTCTGCAAAGCAGCCGTCCTGGGCTTGCCTTGTGTTTCTGAGGTTGCCTTCTTCCTGAGTGATCCCCAATGCCCAGCACTGCAAGACCCGGTCTGGCGTAGCCAGGAATGCGCTGGCTCCACTTGCGGGAAAACCAACTGACCACTTCGGATGTGCCCGGACAGCCAGCACCCGAGGGAGCCGGGGTCTCTGAGGGGTGGAGAGGCAGGACCAGGCATGACCAAGAAGCCCCACCTCAGCTTCCCAGCCCGCTGGCTCCCCCAGCCATCCCTCATCCGCTACCATTAGACAGGGCAGAGCAGGATGCGGGCAGCTCCGGCACAACGCGGGAGGCACCGCTCTGGCTGCCGCTCGCCCTCGGCCGTGTCAGAACCACGCCGGGAGGGCTCGCAGGGCCAGACCCAGGGCCGAAGCCACTGGCCCCGCCGGGGCGGGCGGGCAGCGGCGCCCTCCCCAAGATGGCACCCACCCACC